>CAAKHF010001101.1:4471-14660 GCA_901007745.1 Hippocampus kuda | reverse complement strand
GATCCTGAATAAATTGACATTTTGATGTGTGCGCCTGTTCAACATTTAAACCCAATAAAATGATCCGTCACACTGCATGGCTTAGCTGGTCCATGTCAACCTCTTGCTCTTACACTCCTCTCACATGGAGTTGTACAGATGAGGCAGGGTGACCTTCAGAAAATACTTGCAGTTCGGACGCACTTATCACGGGTCAAAAGTTTCCAGCGTTTCGACGAACCACTGCTTTTGCAAAATTGAAATGTCTAGATCTTTTGCAATGTGCAACACGATTTACCCTGACTGTTTTCCATTAGGAAATACTTCACAGTAGCCTCGAAGTACACGATGCCGGGCAGACAGCACCGCCCTCTCTTGATAAAATACTCTACAGGTTTGAAATTAATGACCATTTTAGTTATTTTATGTTTTCTTGTCCCCTACTCATCTCATCTGCATGCTACAGGGTACTTTGTCACACTTTTCTGTCCCACATAAACCACCAGCCCAAAAGAGAAAAAAGAAAAACACTTCTGCAAGCCTAACATTGGACTCAAGACTTGAAGAGTTTGACTGTTTTCAAATTAACTTCTCAAAATACTGTGATCATAAACTGGCAACTGACAAGCATTTCTTGTTTCGGCCAGTTGGAGCATGGCTGATGGCTCCTTTACGAAAGTGACAAGCCTGTTTTACTCCCCAGTCTTGTTTTACTGTCTATCCACAAGCCTCCAAGAGCTGAGCCAACAAGATGTTTAATCTGTTGTTTTTCAATGAAAGGTTGAAATGCTAGGCGACACACACACACACGCACACACATACACACACACGCTCGTATATAATAATAATCACCTACCATATATAACAAAATCTCTTGGCGAGGATGATCATAATTCTTTGTGTATCTTTTATACTCGCCAATGCAACCAAATAATTTATTTTAGAACAGTAAATATCATAAAATTTGTATTAGCAACACTAATTAAATGTCAGATTTTTTTTTTTACATTCAGTATGTGACTTGGCAAATATTCAGAATGTTTGTTTGTTTCTATATTGGTTAAAATGGTTTCAAGGTTTTGGCAAGAAAAGTCACTTTCAAACACAGTCCGCGAGGAAACAAGAAGATGGATCAATGGGGCTTTCCTTCCCAAACTGGGGGAGGCATATAAAAACGCATTGATCATTCCAGAGGGAGGTCGATGGTTTATGCATGTCATGTTTTCAACTATTGATTGATGTATTCATGGTGGGCAGTCAGCACCCAAGCTATGGGTGTGAAGATGCTACATATACTGCATGTGTAGCAACGGCAGTGTGGATGTATCACAATGCATGTGGGACAGATATTTTGCACATCAGTTTAAATCAGTAAATTGCCAGTGATTGCTCCCGTACCTGCCATTGGTGATCTGCCGAGGTGAGAGCCGCAGATGATCCGATGGCTCATTCCTGTCAGGCGATCGTCCCCGGCCACGGGATCGATTGGAATGGTCTGATGTCAGTGAATGTATTTCTGAAATATCTGTGAAAGTCAAATCAAATGTTTCAGGAGCCCATGAAGTAAAAAAAAAAAAAGACATATCTTTTTTATATGAAGTAGTAAGTGCTGAAATAATACATTTGTCGATTGAGGAAATATATATCTAATCATTCTCGTGTTGCATCCTTCAAGCCTGTTATCTCACCATCTCTATCGGAGTTATTGGCTGACGGAATGCTGTCATCTAGGTCAGGAATGTTCAGGAGCGTGGCTCGGTCATCTCTCTGAACAACCATTTTCAGCTTGCCCTTTGATCGCTCAATCAGCTTCTTGGCGTCTATCAATGACAGGTTCTCAGTAACTGTGCCATTGATCTGGTGCGGAAAACGGATGGATGCCCATTAAGAAATAGCATAATCATGTGCAGCGTTTACAACTGAGTCACCAAAGAATCTTGAGAATAAAAGATATAATCAGCAACCCTACATACTTATTTGTATATTGGAAATTGGAATCAACAAGTATCATAGCAACAACCACTTGCAACCAAGCATGCTCGATTTTTACTCAAAATTAATAGCTTTGTCATAATAGGATCTTACTCTATCCAATGACAAAAAGATTTTAGTTGATGAATGTACGTACACAAACAGACCAAAATAATGTATCCCCCCCCCCCCTTATAAGGCATGGAGCTATTTACACCAACATTATGTGATTATAAAACATGATTTGAAGCCAAATTTCAATATTCACAACACTTACACTCACACATTCAAGTTGGCTATTTTCATACTCTTAATTACTTTTTTCTCCACTCAAGCACTTTATCAGTGTTAGGAGCTCATGATCATGGCTCCAGAGTGTAGTGGAATAATTGTGTATGCTACGGTCAAACCAAACACAAAATTGAACTACAGGACGCACATCGCAACATGACAGCCAATCAATCGCAACACAACAGCCAATCAGCATCGAGAAAGAGCGTGCACTCGGAGTCCTGTGCAGGTAACTTGGAAAAAGAATGGAGGAATAAAATACTGATTGCGGTCTGTGGCTAACCAGCGCACAGCCAGCTTCCAGTTTTAAACACAATCACCAGCCACCTGATTGACGTGTGATGTTCATAGATTCCTTTTTCTGTCAGAGGAGGAAGCCCCTCCGCTCCTTTGCCGTCACGTGGCATAGTATGTTGTCATCAAACTCCTGAGTGAAAAGTGAGGCGAAGCGATGTTTCACCTTGGATTTGACCGTAGCATCACTTGGACTACTTGGACTTAAGTCAGGGAGGGACACCTGGACTGCAAGGCTAATTCTCCGTTTTCCACCGATTGGTTGTGGTGGATCCACCTTCAATACCATTAAGTGCAGTATGCGCACATGCAGCTGCACATTACGTGAAGCTGCAATCAAATCAGCCAATGCAGCGGGGGGAGAACATCTCACACGCCAAATGTATCAGAGACAGTGTGACTCTATCACCAGAAAGAATCACTAGGTTTGTCATTAGTCTTTTTTTAAGAGCCACCAGGGGAGTCTGGATACTACTATTTCCAGTATAAGGATGGCAACAGTGTGTCAATTAATATAAAATCTCGAACTTGCACTCCTCAAGACAAAGTGACTAACTTGAGAAACAAATGGAATGTGTGACAATCGATAATGAATGATTGGTATCACTGTAAAAGCCACAAGGCCTCGTGGATCACAGTGACACAATCATTGGATTTTATTTTTCCATTAAAAAATAATAATAACCAACAATCTCAGCTTCTTTGACCATTCATAATACTAGCAATGTAAATCTTTTAAACACAACCACCTTCAATCACTCTTTCGTCTCTCACCTTCAGAACAACATCTCCCTCCTGGATGTTTCCATCCCTAGCAGCAAGGCTTTCGGGCGAGATATCCTTCACAAAGATATGGCTGGCTAACCGCAGTCCATATTCTGCTTTCGGTGTTGAAATACAAAACAAAAAGAATGTTAGCAGCAGCGAGCCAATAAAAAGCATGTTCACAGTTTATCATTCAGACTGAACTCGGAATGCACAGCAAATCTTTCTCACCGTATTTGGAGACAATGTTAGATTATGTTGCTCGTCTAACATTTTGTGTTGTGCCCCGTCATGTAGAGCCCAAATTATGTTGCTCACCTTCATTTTTCCGAGACTTGACAAGTGTGACCTTGGAAGGCCTGCTAGGAGCAGAGGAGGCTTGTGAACGTCGATCAGAGCGTGGTGAAACGCTCCTTTCCCGTGAGGCACTGTGATCCCGTCTTCCACTGCTGCTGCGCTCACGATCGTGTCGTCGACTACTGCTCGTGCCTCCACTTGCGCCAGCATAGGCACTTTGGCCAGCACGACCACTGTGATGCTCATAGCCATCTTCCTCATCACTGTCCTCTTCCTCATGCTCTGACATGGTCTCCCTGTCCCCTGGCCGAGAAACAGGGATCTGTACTTTCCTTTTCCTCCGAATAGTCTGAGAATTAAAAGATGGGAGTTGTAAGGGACAAAAAGTAGCCACTTGTTACATTCTGGCATCCCAGTAAAAGGGCACGTCAGCAGCATGACAGTACAGACAGGATTTATTCACTTGTCCTTCAGACACAACACATCAAAGTGGTTACAGTGCTTAGCTAATTAAATGCATGGCGCCATCAGCAACAACTGCTTGCTCTGGAGCAAATTTTTAAACCACCTCCCTGAGGTGGATCAAATTTGGTCCGGTATAAGCTCTTTAGCGGCGCTACGCCGGAGCAAATGTGCACGTGTGAACGCTCGACTGGCGCAGCGCCGGTGCAGTGTCGGACCAAATGTTGCCGTGTGAACACCCCTAAAGTGGTTACAGTGTTTAGCTAATTAAATGCAAGGCGCCATCAGCAACAACTGCTTTCAATACAGAGGGGTGTGTGTGAGGCATGTGTTAAACTTCATACTCCCTTATACATTGGCATTGTAACAGAATGACAGACTTTAAATGCCTCCTTGAGGCAGCTGCATACTGAGCAATGTGATAAACTACACAAGACTGACCCTCGCACATCTACAAACAATCCCAAACCTGCTGCACAAAAATAAATACAATAAAATAAAATAAAAACTTGACCTCTGGCATTCTTAGGGGAAACAAGTTTTGAAACCGAATCACAAACAATGTGCTTATCTAGTCAAGGAAAAAGCATATTGCACTGGAGTTGTAGTTCCATTTTGACATCAGTGAAGAATATAGAGAGGAACGCGGGGGAAGAAAGAAAAGAGTGGAAGGAGCCTGACTTTTTTTTTGTATGACACAGCACTTTTCAATTTTGTCATGAGGTTTCAAATTGGCACTCACGCTTTGTTTGCAAATTTGTCCAGGATGCAAAATATTTGAAAGGCTTCGAGCAAAGATTTTGATTGACCATACACTGTATATCTGGGCTTTTGCATCGTGTTGTAGAGCCCATCATATTGTGCACTTACTTACCGTTTAATGTGGGAACACAGCATAACTACTTGCAGATAGTTGGCAACCCATGAAAACTAGCTGCATAACCGCAAACACAATGCTTATGTGGCGGAATAGTTCAATTGGGGTTGATGGCTTTGTACAAAGAAGGAAAGCATAAAAAGGCAGAAAAAGGGGTATGAAAAATCATCATGTCAAACTTACTATCTTTGCATTTTTGCCACTCTTGCGCAGCTGTTGTACAGCATATGCATGCTCCACGTTGTCCATAGACACTGCATTCACCATAACCACACGGTCATTTTCTCTGAAAAAACAAACATGACAATACTTAACACAGGGAAAGACATGCAGGTATGTTGAAGGAATCTCATGGAAACTTACTGCAGCAACCCCTCTGCTGGGCCTCCTTTTAAAACATCAGATATCACGATGGACGTCTCCCCACTTTGAAAATGTGGGTTGTCTCGCCCACCTGAGATGGCAATACCAAACCCAAATCCAGCAGCCTGCGCAGACAAATATAAATCACAACATATTGATGTGGCATACTATGATGCATCAATAAACCAGTTGTTACATCTAGCTCTTTAAATCTGTCCAATTGCAAGAAACATAAGCCAAATATATTTGTGGAGCATGTTTCCACCCACAACAGACAGCTCTACAGAAGCAGGCCATGTGATGTAAACTTGCATTCACAAAATCAGCAGAGAGCCAAAAGGCTAGCAACTGCGCCCAACAACAGGCCGCTCCTTCAGCCTCACTAAAGCATCTAATAATTAGATTACAACAACCAGGCTAGTCTAGACCAGTACTCTAGTCTACTTGATCATGGGGCACAACAAGGTCAACTGAAAATATTTTCTAGCCTGTTTTGGAAATTACTATTTTCATTCATCCTGCAAATGTTTTCGATGCAGACGCAAAGCACTATTATTTCATTATCAGGCAAGGTGCGTTTCGTGTCCAATTCACCGCTGTGGCCTTTATTTTCCTGCAAACCCTTTTTTTCTATGAAATCCATTTTTGAAACATTGTATACTTTAAAATTCACAGTTTGGTAAAGGCTACTTTCTGTTTGAGCACAACTGTGCTCCAGTCCACAAAGCCAGCTCCATTAATGTATACTCAGATGAGTTTGGTGTGAAAGATCTCGACTGCCCTGCACAGGGCGCACTGACCTCAACCCCACCCAACACTCTTGGAATAAACTAAAAAGGAGATGGTAATGAGCCTGGCCCACTTGGCCAACGTCAGTGACCTCACATTTGGCTGAATGAACAAACATTCCCACCGACAAGCTTCAAAAATGCATCGAAAGTATCTACAGAAGAAGGAAGGCTGTTATAGCTGCAAAAGCGGGACCAACTCCATATTTCCTGGGAGTCAAACACGTGCTCTAATGCCTTGCTCAAAAGTACCGCTTGGGAGACTGATCAGTGGTTGATACTCATTTCGTTTCATAGGATTCGGAGGTGCGGTGAGTCTATGAAAATGAAATCTGACAAAAAGCAAGAGTGCCATACATGTCCCTCTTTGTTTTGAGCAGGAAGGAAGAGAAAAGAAGTAGTTAGGAAGTGGATGCTGATGTCTTTCTTCCTTTAGCTTTGTTTCCTGCCATCTGGGCTCCTTGACTATTGTTCCAGCACCATACATCCTGCTCCTACAGCTGGTCCTCTCAGTACAAAGAGAGAAGACATTTGATTGGGTAGACGACATGTGGCAATGTAGAGGGAGATGTTCAGAACAATTGAGAACTACTTTGCAATTAGGACCCAAGATACGGGCACGGGGGACAATAGAGAAGAAATGGCAAAGTGAATTATAGGGCTGTAAAAAACCTACCCTGTGAAGGGTCACTGTGTGCTGTTCCCAGATAACTGTTTCCTCCATTGCTGCACTCTGCAACAGAAGAAAATACAAAGGAAATGTTCATTATGGCGTACAGTTGTTGAGTAGTTTAGACCAGAAAAAAAGCATAGCACAAAATCATCTAAAA
Organism: Hippocampus kuda; assembly: GCA_901007745.1. Taxonomy (NCBI): domain Eukaryota; kingdom Metazoa; phylum Chordata; class Actinopteri; order Syngnathiformes; family Syngnathidae; genus Hippocampus; species Hippocampus kuda. The sequence continues at coordinate 7,743 of CAAKHF010001101.1, read as the reverse complement.
TAGCAATACAAAATAGCTAATTACATGACATCGCATCAAAATCACATTCTTCACTTAATGTATTATCGTGCATGTTTGAGTTCAGTACAAATGTATGCCATGATTTTATCATAGCCATAATAAATGACATATCCATTTGACCAAAAAAAAAAAAACAAACAATGCATGCAAAATATGGAATAACTGGCTGCAAAGCATTTTAAGATTCAGCAAGTAACCACTTATTCGTAATGGAAAATCGTGAACCAAGACAGCCACGAAAAAGTAAAAACAGTCATAGGAAAGTAGGCAATGTCTTGCTTTTTTTGCATGGTTGGGAACCCACAACTCAGGCCACATGTAAGGTAAAAAGATTATGAATGACAGCAATGTGAGTAAAGAGCCACTCGCAATCGAGTGAGATACAAGAAGCGGAGTTAACCTGCACATATTATTCTTGGCTGAATCATGTGAGAGAGCTGAAGCACAGACTAACACGTTTAGCTGGTTGTCTATTGCCGTCATTCATGTTCACCATTCGATTGCATCAACTGTCAACCGGGTTTCCCGTATGACTGCATGTTTCTTCAGCTTTCAAGCAGTTAAATTCAGAAAAGAGCCATTTTGCACTTAATGGCTTCTTTCCCATGGACCTAGAAGGTAATTATTAGGTCTGAAGCTAACTTTTTATGTCTCTTGCCTAAATGCATGATGTAATTTCTATATTGCTCGCTTCCAGCTAATGAAGCTCCGCTGCTGTCGGTTGTGTCTGCCTGGAGGGAGTGAGCTTACAGATGTCTGTGGCAGAGTGCACATTAACTCCCACTTCCATAATCAGGCCTTCAACACAACACATTGTGTGTGCGCTCTCTGCCAAACCCATCATTGGGATCATTTCCCACCCTTAATCAGCACAATCTGATCCATCATCTTCAGGCCCATACTCATTTACTGTCATTATCTTCCTCTTTTAATATTGTTTGGCTGCATCAAAATGTAATTGCAATGGGCAACAGATGGAAGGTCAAAAAGACTGATATATATGAACACATGCACATTCAAAAGGCGGGATAAGCAGGAGACAGAATCCTCTTTTACAAGAAGAATGTGCAACGTCTATTATCACGCCAACAGGGGCTACAATTAACCAAATATACCTGAACTAAATGATGATGAAAAAGACACATTCCAATGCTAATTGAGCAACTGTTCCACTTTCTTCGCAAAACGTTGGAAGATGACACTGGACCACAGCACATTTTAATTAGAGGTGGCCCGTAAAATATTTTTGACACCGATTTAAAAAAAATTGCCTTTCCTTTTTTTTCGAGCAAACTTGGCTGTTGAGATATTGATCTATAAACATCTGTGCCACATGGATTTCACCATGCATTGTAATTTATAGCATAAAACACCTGTTGCTTATCGCAAAATATATTTCTACATTACTTAATACATCCATCAATCCATCCATTTATGGAATGTGGGAGGAAAGTGGAGTACCCGGTGAAAACCCACGCAGGCCCGAGGAGAACATGCAAATTCCACACAGGGAGGCCAGAGCTGGAATTGAACCCGCTAACCACCGGACCACCAGGGCGCCCTTACTTAATACAGGACAATGTTGTCTTATTTTTATTATTATTATGAAAACAAGAAAAAAATTAAGCCAAGTTTGGAATCAGTTTAAAAAAAATAATCTAGAAAAGTTTACTTGCATTTCAGAAAATTGTTGCCCTGTGTGTATTAGATTAGAAAAAGGGGGAAGGAAACCTCCTCAAGTGGGAAACTGCGACAACAGATCACAAATCATTTGTGTTATGTAACAAAATCCCCCCCCCCTTCAAATTACAGTAGAAGACATTTGGCAGAGAACAAAAACTACACTGCACTACTGTGGGTGACGTCTACTTAAGTTCTAGATACTCATCTCAGCGTTTCAGTCATCTGCAACAATGAATCAGTCGGCCCCATCCTATTGAAAACACAGTTAACCTTTTGACCCTCATTTCTATGGTAGCCCTTTGTGGAAGTTATTTATGTTCATAATTGGCACTAAGCTTGGGTGTCCCCCAAAACTATCCGACCCTCTCTAGTACCCCTCCCGTCTGCCACTTCAACTCTCACAGTAATGCTGTTATTGTACGAAGGGTTCTGACCCATTTAGCCACTGCTTTCCGCAGACATTCCCGAACACATCCAGTTCTCGGAAGTGTTTTGTGATATATCCAGCCATCCGTTCACTCACTCATTCGTCCGACTGGCCAGGCCCACCGTGGGGAACTACACAAGAGAAACAACAGGGTGGTTGGGTCATGGAAATCGGGCAGATACGGATGTCCTTCGACTGTGGCTTGTGCTGTTACGCAGGGAAGTATGAAGAAGAACTTGCTTCACTGATTACACAAAGGAATGTATCAGTTGACACATTAGGGAAACACAGAGTATATGCAAGTGAAGACTCCCAAATCATTCAATCATTCAGAGATATAAATACACCGAAATCAGCAAGTCAAGATAAATAAATAGATAAAAACCAGAACACACCGATAACTAAACAAATTCAAGATTCAAGCGGGCTCCGCCTGTCTCCTATACAAGTTTGAATATTTACTGAGTCCACAGCCTGCACTATCATTGAGATTGTGATGGTAATTAGTCACTGCAATCTGAAATGATAATTAATAGGCTGGTTGATTGGGTAAGAGCTATAATCAGCAGCGTAAGCATGACCCCCAGTATCAGGGTGGAAATCTAACCAAAAAAATCAAGTAATCGAGTAATCAAGGCAAATTAGCATTTTGGCATTTATATTCCTAAACATTTCTCTTCAACAAGATGACAAATTCTGCAACAAAAGCAAGCTCAAAATGTGTCCGATTATAAAAGCATCTACTTTGTTATTTGAACATTACGGGTCACTGTAGCAAAGCACACAAACCACTCACGTCTCATTTTCTATGCAGAGAAAACATAAAATGACTAACGGGACAAGGGACGAGGTTCTTTTAAGTGACAGAATACTGCAGCATGAAACAATAGTGCACTTGATGTTGCCCAAACTAGTGTATTTATACTTCCATATTAGTCGAGCTTGAACTATGGCCAACAAGGCTGGGGGGCTGGGAAACAAAGAGCAGCAATCAAAACACACATGACTGTGCGCGCACACACACACACACACACACACACACACACACACACACACACACACACACACATATACATACGTGTGTATATATATATATATATATATATATATATATATATATATATATATATATATATATATA
>CAAKHF010001097.1:25224-36563 GCA_901007745.1 Hippocampus kuda | reverse complement strand
ACAATGATATACTGTACTTCCGATAGACTTAAAAGTTTGACACGCAGTTGGTCTTGGTGCAAAACAAACATATAGTGCACCGTTGGGTGCTGGATTCCACCGCCCATGGCCAGTAATTTTTAAACCGAATTACAGTTGAAGCTGATGTAATTTCCGTAATTTCTAGAGTCAATTTGAGTTATCTTGACTCTTCCTGCCATTGATGGAAACTTACCTCGTCCAGTATGGTCGCCACATCTATGAAGTCACCTGTCCTCTGAGTTCTTTCAGCTGCGATTATCTCCATTTTTTTTACCCCAACTATTTTAAATTCTGGAATATTCTCGGTTTTGGATTTGTTGTGAATGAAATCTTTTTTGAGTTCCTTGCAACTTGCATTTGGGTCCACCTGCCTCCATCACACTTTTGGCACATTTGTGTCATTTCCAGCTAAAAGCAACCCATTCAACAAATACATAATCAGTAGCTCAGAATTTGACCAGTGTATGTATGACAACCGTATTTTCCGCACTATAAGGTGCTTCGGAGTGTAAGGTGCACTTTCAAAGAATGCCTTATTTTAAAACAGTTTCCATATATATAGGGTGCACTGCATTATGAAGCGTATAGAATAGAAGATACAATAGTGGCTGCGTTTGCATTATGTATCCACTAGATGGAGCTTTGCTAAATACAATACAATACAGCTTGATTTATAGAGAGCCTTCACAACTGCTGCAGCTGCAACAAAGCGCTTTACAGAACATTCATTCATTCATTCATCTTCCGAACCGCTTCATCCACATTAGGGTCGCGGGGGGTGCTGGAGCCTACCCCAGCTGTCTTCGCGCAGTAGGCGGGGAACACCCTGAATCGGTCGCCAGCCAACCGCAGGCTTTACAGAACAAATGATCCATATATAAGGCGCATCGAAGTATGAGGCACACTGTCGGCTTTTGAGAAAATCGAATGCTTTTAGGTGCGCCTAATAGTGCGAAAAATACGGTAATTGAAATAGCGAATTCTGCACTTGAGAGCATTACCAGTGAACACGGATAGCCACTCCAGCCCAATTTTGACCATGTGGAAAGGTTTCTGGGCTTTGTAAAGCGTGATGGGCTGAGTGCACTTCTGCTGGACATACAACTCCAAATGATCCTGTAGGTTGTTGCCCACACCTGAAAAAAACAAAACAAAAACATTCTCAACGTCAAGATCTCATCTTGACCAAGCTCATCTCATTTCTGTCGGGAATTTCACCTGGTAAGTGTTGGACCACAGGAATGCCATGTTGCTTGAGGTCATCGGCATTTCCCACACCAGACAGCATGAGAAGTTGTGGCGAGTTGATGGCACCACCGCTCAGGATGACCTCTTTATCTGCAAATGCCTGCAAAGTAACAGCAGCTGATTTGTGAGATTGTGAACTGATTCAAGTTAGTTGCATCTACAGTGCAACTAGAAAGAATTCACAGCGCTTCCCTTTTCCCACATTTTGTTTTAAAATCATCATAAAAGATTGATTCATTTCTCCCCCTACAATTCTATTCACAGTACACATATTTACAATATGAAACTGTAATAAAAATCCAAATGTCCGAATAGATTCTGGCAGTTTTACAAAGAAATTAATGACATGGACATGACTGTTGGTTGCAAGTGTCACGTTGCGAGGTGGCTGGTGGACCCCAAAAAGCAGGCAGGAGGGAGGAGCACTGTGAACTTGACGAGTTGAGTTGTATTGATAAAAACACAGACAGCTAAATCCAAAACAAAGTCCTGAAAACAAAACGAATCCAAAGTATCAAACAAAACCCAGGCTGTAGCTAAAAACTAACAGTCACCAAAACATGATCGAGAACATGACCAAGAACATGACAAACATGACAGCAACAACAAACAAACAATGACCCGACACCGAGTGGTCGTGCCGGGAGTCCTTTTACAGCAATAATTACATAATGACCAACAGGTGTGTAGCTGCGGGGAGAGCCCTACAGTGCCACCTGTTGGTCACAAACCAAAACATGACAGCAAGTGATTAAAATGTGCTCAACTACGGTCATTTTTCTACTCTTTTCCTCAAAAATATTCAACTGATGTTTGTAAGTTCAACACATTTTAATCATGTGCAACAGATGTATATCTCCGATTTCTAAATCCAATGGAACTAAATCATTTATTTATTTTTTAGTGGAGATATTCACAACCTTGGCCACGAAAGTAATAATTGTACAGTCATAATTTTTCTGTGACATCACACACCACCATGCTGGAGGCCCCGGCATTGTTTTGTTAAATACTTATTGCCAAACATGGCAAATTTACATACTGATGATTTTTAATATGTTTGAAAAAAAATGCAAGCTTATGTTATTTTTCACATGGTGGGTCGCTTCATTGGTTAATTCTTCCATTGCAATGATATAAATAAGACTGCACCATGACAAAATGTCAACAAAGTGAAATGGAGTGAATACTATAGCAGATAAATTGAACTTCAATGTCCTCTGACCCGTTTTGTCTCTCCTCTCTGCACATACTCCACGCCCACAGCTCGGTGGCCATCAAACAGGATCTTGGTGGCCAGGCAGCGCACCTCTGTCTTTAGGTTGGGTCGATCCAAAACTGGTCTCAGGTAGGCACTGGCTGTGCTCCACCTCTTCCCTGCAAATTGTATGAAATTAAAGCATAACAACGTTAAACCTATGAGGGGATCGGGCAAAACTAGGGAAAAAAATGACTGGCAGTAACAATGTTATCCCTGAATTACTAATCAAAACACATGGATACATATTTGTGTGGTCGTGGCGGACTATGAATCCGATGTAAAGATCTTCCAGGTGGAGTAGTTGTTTCGTTTCTTTACCTTTAAAAATGGTCATGTCCATCCAGCCCAAGCCTTCTTGTTGATATCCATTCATGTCTTCAGTGAAGGGGTATCCCGCCTGTTGCCCTGCCTCAATAAAAGCCTTGTGAAGAGGATGGTTAGTCTTCCCCCGGGACACGTGTAGTGGGCCACTACCTCCACGGTACCTGCGGAGAACACATTGAAGTGATTCACGAATCTGAATTGAGTCCATTTTTGACTGCAATTCCATTTTGCAATGCGGAATGGCTAAGACAGCCAACGCTTGCATGGCTGTTGTTGATCAATATTATTGAACTGTCAGAAAGTTCATATGGCTTTATGGCTCTATGTATCTTTTGTACATCCAGCCATCCATGCATCAATTTACTGATCCACTTTATCCTCACAAGGGTCGCGGGCTGTGCTGGAGCTTATACTAGCTGTCTTTGGGTAGTAGGCGAGGGACACCCTGAACCGGTTGCCAGCCAATCGCAGGGCACGCTCACACCAAGGAACAATTTAGATTGTTCGATCAGCCTGCCACGCATGTTTTTAGAATGAAGCCCGAGTACCCGGAGAAAACCCACGTAGTCACGGGGAGAACATGACAACTCCACACAGGAAGGCCGGAGCTGGAATCGAACCCTCTACCTCTGCACTGTGAGGTCAAAATGCTAACCACGCGTCCACCAGGCCATTCATCTTTTGTACGTTTGTTGCTTATCAGTATTACTACCCTATTGGCCATTTTAATGACTCCCAGATAAATATGATTCCAAGATTGGGTTGAGGCAGTCAAAGGTGACATCTGCTATTCAACCACTCCACAGGCAGCAGCATTGTTCTACCGATTATGACACCGGCATGGGAACCACACATTCAGAGAGACATTTTCCCTTCCAACCATGTTTAAAAAGAAGATCAGTCAATCAATTCATTTTCTGCATAGTTGATTAAGATAATTGAATGTTTTAGTCTTGATTACCGTGTAGAACTGGAAGAAGTTAATTTGACCACAAGGACACAAAGCAATTTTTGTTGTTGTTGCAAACCTGTTGCCTCCCTGTTCGTGGCACTGCGCTTTCCTGAAGTAAGGTAGGCAGTGGTTGTAATCCCAGCCCTCGGCTCCTTCCCTCTGCCAGCGGTTGTAGTCTTCAGCGTGCCCACGGATGTACACCATGGCGTTGAGCGAAGACGAACCGCCCCAGACTCGCCCCCTCGGCCAGTACATGACCCGGTTGTCCATGTGGGCCTGAGGCAAGGTGTGGTAGTACCAGTTGTACCTGTCGGAGAAAGAAGGGCGACACCGTAGTTCAGATGGCAGGAAATATCAGAAAATATTCATCGATAAATTTAAAAAATGGGCACTGTATTCACATTATATCTTATATGGAAAAAGAACTACTTTATGCGGTATTTCATTTATATCATATAGTATTTAATGACTGGATAACAGATATTTGTAATTCAGCAAAAGACACGTCTAATTCCTACTCCTGTGGTCTGTAATTTATTTTTGAATATTGGTCAGAAACTGTCAAAGGTCCCAAATTAACTGACTACCGTACTTGTCGTCATAAAGGTTGTAGGTCAGTGCAGCTGGCATGTGGATCTTCCACGACAGCCGTACGCTGCCGAGCAACATGTCTTTTGGTCCGGCTTCCAACAACAAGGCTGACTCCTGCGCATCCTCTGTGAGACGATTGGCGAGAACGCAGCCTGCTGATCCCGCCCCAATGATAACGAAACTGTAGGATTTCTGATGGGCTGAAGATGGTGACGCTGAAGTCCGACGAGGATCTGTGGTACTGACACATCTGTAATGGTGGGAGACAGCACCAGGGCGGCAGGTTCTCGGAACAAACTGACAGTCAGGCAAACGGGTGAAGAAGCTCCTGCTGTATGCTGAACATCTCCCACTCACAAGTTGTTTGGCTCCGGCTACGCCAGGCATGGCCAAAGACAACATGCTGCTTCTGGTTGGGTTCTTTCCGTGTAACGGTCAGCTGTCAGTGGAAACAAGAGCGAACATTAGAACAGTGATTCTCAAAGTGGGGTACCATTAGGGGTCCGCAGGCTCCCTCTAGTGGTATGTGAAAGAATCACTGAATTAAATGTTCAAACATTGCAAAACGTTACAGTCAGTGTTGCCACATTTACCTTGGAAAAGTAACTAACTTCTCTTAACTGCTTATTTGACTTTATATATTTATATATATAAATATATATATATTTGCTCCTATATTTTATTGTTCTACTTCTTCCTTTCATAACTTTGCTGCTGTGAATTAGGAATTTCTCCATTGCGAGACTAATAAAGGTTTTCTTATTCTTATTCTTTTTTTTTTTTTTTTGTAACTTGCATCTTTATTATTTTAACAACATATAGGACCATACAAATCTGAACATATGAATACGATGGATTTCGTAAATTTCCACCCATGTTTAGTCTCCACAACAACATCCATGTATGGCTGTGATGGCCCTTCAACATAGCTTATTCTTATTCTTATATGTAATTTAGTTAAGTTGATGGCTTGGTTTTCAAAGTAACTCATCTTAGATTACAAGTTACTTGAAAAAAAGTCAACAGATGCCAACAACCGGTTAGCACGGCGTGTTATTGCAATAATAGTGATGAAGCCTTTACTACCGGAGACAAATTCCTTGTGTCTTCTACATACTTCGCCAATAAAGATGATTCTGATTCTGATTTGAAGAGCTCACTATTTTTTGATCTGCACTTGGTTTATAGTTTGACAACCACTACATGAGAGGACACATGTACACAGACCTTAAATTAAATAGTCAGATTTTGATAAAATAACAATATGGCCACCTCTTTAAAGGCTAATATCTCATGGTTTGTGGAGGTGGTACTTTTCAATGAAACTGAATGAGTGGAAAAAAGTTGAAACCCAACAACAATTAATAAGAAACTCAATCCCATGTGCAAAATAAACAAATAAATAAATAAATACCAGGAAGCCAGAGTACCCAGTGAAAATCACACAAGTACGCAAAGGACATGCAAAAAATTCAAAACCAAAACTATTCAACACTCATACAGATGTGCTCGCCACACCACGCTGCCCCATTTGACACTGCTATTTATGTTTCAGCAAGACATTATTACATTTTGCATGTGCCCTTATTAAGTTCCTGACCGAGATGGTCACTCATTAATTTCACTGGTAAGAAATGTTTAACTAGGTCTGCTTTTGTTTGGATCTAAACAGGACTTTATAATGCCCTTTGCTGTACTAGTTCTTAACCAAAAGTGACAACAACCTGTCTTAATCTTTTACGGGTGGGTGAATGATATTCGCAAGTGCATTTCGACGGTGGCACATGTGGGCCATATATCACATAACCGGTTTACAATATCAAATTCAATTCAGCCAGTGGCCTCAAATGTCAAGTCTATTTTTGAACACGAACGTTGAAAACACACAAAATAAAAGGAAAGGGAAAAAAACCCCAGATCAGCATTGCAATGGTTAAGTAAAGTTTACACAGAGAATCAACAATTTCGCAACATTTTTCTTATCAGCGTATGGGTCCATGAAGTGTTTCTTATTGGCGGACCCACTTAGCACTTAAGAAATACACTTTGAAATAAACAAAACTCAACAAGCATTCGAAATAATGCGAAATAGGCTTTACATATTCAAAGATTCACCAAAGTTGTTTACTTTTTTTTTTTGTGTGACACCCAAAGGCTCTCAAGCAGAAATCAAAAATGATCCAGTGGACCATCCGGAGCGCCTCAATCCCATAAGGTTATGGTTATCCATCTACAATGACGTCAGTGGCATGGATACTAAACAGGCGGTACAGTAATCAAACGCGAGTACAGGTACTGTAGTTGCAGAAATAAAAAGCCAGTTTACCGTTTGAAAGGCGAGCGCAGCACACGCCAGAGCGGCTCGAGTGGGCGGAGCCTTGAACGGAATCGGTAAGACTGCGTTTTCGCTCCATTCTTAAAAGCAAACATCTGACTTCTGCGTGTGCGTGTGTGTTTGTACACAGTTTTGGCCATGTCGAGGCTTCAACTTTTTCTCTGCTTTTACCTTGCGGATCTCGTGACGTCACACGACATTGTAAGTTGCCTTGATGTGTGATTAGCTCTATGACAGGTTCATTGAAGTTCTGTCAAAATAATGAGACATGTTGTATTTTGTCTTTACAGAACGTGAAGTGTCGGGAAAATTATAGTATGTATGTTTTATTTTTTCTTGTGTATAGGCTTATACAGAGGGCAGAGGTGGCAAAAGTGCCTTGCTCTGTACTTCAGTAAAAGTACAAGTACATGTGAAAAAAAAAGAGTACCGTTTAACTGAATTATGAATGTTTAACTGTAAGTTACACTAAATTATAATTTTGATGATTTGTCAGCATAGTTTTGGTCTCTTTTTGAAATATTCAAAATGTTATCATTTTAAATATTTCTCCCAAACAGTCAGAATCTGTGTAAGTGCTCCCATCACTGAACAATGGATGTTTGAAAACAGAAAAAAAGGCTAATCTTATGTTCGTTTAATTACTTCTCACAAAATCTGCCCTGAAAACGAATTTAGAATGTTGATTAGAACTTGAAAACACTACAGGATCAAAGATTGAGGTCTCCCCAAGTTTCAGTTCAAATTTGACAATTGTAAAATGTTGGGCACCATTCAAATCTCCAGAAACTCAGCTTTTAGAAGATGCATAACATGTTCACACATGTACTCAGCTGACGACTGCATCAGTGATTTATTCTGACAGATGATAAGATAAAATAAGATACGATAAGATAAGATAAGATAAGATAACCTTTATATGTCCCACACTGGGGAAATTTCGGTGGGTCGTCCAACTTCAAATGGTTAAAGTAGGCCATATGGCGGGAATATCTTGCTTGTCCAAATCTGTTTGTTATTCTCATCAGTGCACCATTAATATTTAACGTTCCGCCATGTAGCTGCTGTCTGTTTTTTTTACACCCGAGAAAAGCCCAAGATCTCATGTTTTGTCAATCACTACTCTTAATATGTTGAAACATTCTAACAAACACGACTGAAACATTTACGTCAGTCTACCAAATAAGAGCATTTCAGCATATCATATAAGGTTTCAGTCATGAGAGATTTTGAATAGAATGTTTTCAAGCATTTCAGCATTTCGCGTGCGAGGATCTCAGTTTGCATGAGAGCTCTTCAGTAGTGCGTGAAAGGAAATCCTAAATTATGTCCCTGCCAGCCTCTCATGTGGGTGTGTGCCTTTGTTTGACTGTATCTAAAATATTTATGTAATGTCGACACTTTGAATATATTTTCTTTGGGTTAACATTGATCATAATTATCTTCCAATGTTTTAATTAGAAGATAATAACACACACACACAGACACACACACACACACATTGCAAACATTTACGTTACATGACTTCAACAGTGAAATAACATTTTAATTAGGTAACAGTCACGGCTTATCAACAGAGCTGCTCGGATTATTTTTTTTTCCTGGTTATGTCAACTATTTGCACAGCCACATGTTGCTAGGCATTCTTATTCAGGTATTAGTCATAAGATTGGCCAATAGGTCGATTACAAATTATCCAGTCACAATCCACTAGGTTGTTTGATATGGTGGCATAGCATAAGGACTGGTGTTGTGTTTAAAATAATAATAACAACAACAAAACAGCGGCAAAGTTATGAAAGGAAGAAAGTAGAAGAACAAAAAGTATAGGAGCTGCTGTAAAGGCAGTCACTCTTGCGGCGCCATCTTGAAGTCAAAATAATTTGTAGGCAGATGTGAAAATGTAAAAATGCACGCATCTACGTCCTTTGAATGACATTTTGAAATACATCCTTTTACATTTTAAAACGGTCTCGTTTTGAGAATATGTGACAGTTATTATTGAATGCATAAATTTTTTTTTTTTTCCAGAGTTGCCCACTTCGAGTGACAAGAGTCCATCTCAGCTAGCAGACTTGAAGTTTGAGCTGGTAAACGTGTCAGGAATAAACATGGTAAATGTAAGCTGGGCAATCAACGTTGATGGTAAGACTCACTGGGTTGCTTTTGGACTGAAAAATATTCCTTTAAAATGAGGGTTGAAGTCACTGGTAGCATAGTATGAAGGCTCGGGAATTGTGGCTCCATTTAAAGTGAAGTCTTATATTTGAAGTTAAACTTCAACCCGCAATGACTCAGAATTCCTCCAAACTATATAAAATGGAGTTGTTTCCACCAATTACTGTGTGAAATTCTGATGTATGTCTGTCATTTCTTGTCTCTGTGCAGCTAGTGTAAAATATCTGATCGGCACACGCATTAGAGGGAGGACGGTCTACCTCTGTGAATACTCTCCACCTCTGGCCGAGTTTAACCTCACTGGGATACAGCAGGTATTACAGTAAGAGATTGATTCAAATTGGGGAATGTAAATGCTGCAATCAAATCCCAAAAGAACGAAACCATTTGAGAGCTATTATGCTGATTGGTACATTACAGCAAGCTGATTGTGTGAAAAAGTGTTTCAAAATATGGCTGCTATAATGTTGCTTATCTGTCCATGAGTTCCACTTTGAATTCTAGATGGGTTTGTAGATAAAATCCAATTATTTTCAATCAAGGCAAAAGTTACACATATCGGACATAAATGCAATACGATACAATACAAGATAACAAAATGAAAATATCATACGATTTGCTTACTTTTGGGCAAGTTTTGCCAATGAAAACAAGCAGAAGGATCTGACTTGAGACGAGCTCGGGGCAAGTCTAAGTTGTGGCGCAGGTGGTTGATTTGATCTTGGTCGATTTGATCAATACAATACCTCTTTATTTATACAGTATAGCGCTGTCACAACAACTGCAGTTGTAACAAAGCGCTTTACAAAAAACGTTAAAATAAAATAACAAAATAATATAACACAATATATAACATAAAACACGGACAGTCATGCATATACCCACTTTTCATGCATCGGCTTTGTTGTTTAAAGCAGTTTCAGATGAAAGAGGAGAGAATCCAAGTGTACTTTCACCAGTGGATCAGAGACATCATGCTCAAAATATGCACACTTCGGCTACAAGCTAAGTTTGAGCTGTAGCGTTCATTGACGAAAAAAGAGATTGGTTCACTTCTCCTGTCCAATGTAAATCCGCTTCAAATCTAAGCGGCGACTCTCAATTCCAAATAAGATAAGATAAGATAAGATAAGATAAGATAAGATAAGATAATCCTTTATTTGTCCCACACTGGGACAAATACGCATCCACGCTCAGCGCTGACTCTCCTCCACTCTCATCCTCGACTCCACAAGCCATCCATTCAACCGTACCAGCGCTGATTATCCAACAGCGCCGCCATCTCCGCTAAAAAAACGGGGCTGTGAAAAATGCTGCCCATTACAGGTGCAAAAAAACAAGCGCAAGGTGCAGGAAGACAGATTCTGAACTCTACAGACATCACCTAGACACGGAGGTCTTTTTGCAGTTCCTTATGAACGTACTTTGCGTGCTTCAATTTTCTGCATCGACTCTAGCGTATCAACAGTATTTCTGCTTCCTTAATGTCGAAGACTGTGTGACCCTACCCCTGTGCTAAATTTAAAGGTAATTAGAAGCCAGGAAGCAGGTTGGCTATGCTCACTACCACAATGGCCAAACAACCCTTTTCGAACTGTACTCGTCTATGAAAATACCAAAGAAAGACCACCTGCATGCACAGTTCGACTGCACTTTGTGATAGACTTGAGCATGAAAATAGGCCTCCTAATCTGTTTGGTCAATAGCACTGTTTCTTCTGTGTATTTAAGCAAGGATTGCTTGTAAAATAGATGTGCAAGTTACAGTGTCAGCGTCTTTTCTGTCTGTCAATTTTAGAAATGGTTTCATTACGTACTGCGTGCAAGCTACGGCGCCACGATCGAGGTGGCCAACCTTCCATTGCCACCACTGGGGAGCGGCCCTTCTTCTAAGTTTGCAAAATTCATCACTACTCCACCCACATACGGTAAGTACACTTTAATTAAAAAATTCCTCAATCAGCTACAAAACTGTAGCACTTGTTTTTGTGACAGCAGACGAGTGGCATGTCAAGCACATCGGTGAAGGGCGTGTCATGATGCCCCTGAAAATGAATTTGACAAGACACAAAGAAGAGACAAAAACACACAAGACAGAGATATGGCACTGTCCTGCAAGTGCTGGTGCGGCACTCATTATCATAAAAAGACAGAATGAGTCAGCATACAACTACGCCACGAAAAATGTTGATATGTACGTTCATTGTTTGAATTTGAATTGAATTGAATACAACTTTATTGTCAAATGTGCTGTACGTATGTGTCACACACACACACACACACACACAAAAAAAATTTAATCAGGAAATGGATTTCACCGAAATGAAGTGAATTAAGATATCCTTTATTTGTTCCACACTGGGGAAATTTACAGTCTACAGCAGCAAGATTGTGGGTAGAAAGAAGAAAGAAGAAAAAATCACTGTTCAA
>CAAKHF010001091.1:4797-28793 GCA_901007745.1 Hippocampus kuda | reverse complement strand
AAAAAGCTCTCCAGTTTCCCGGCAAATGGGGAGGCTTCAAACAAAATAGAAAATCACAGTGAACCGCCATTATTTGGTTATTTTCCACGCCGACTGTCGCGCCTTCAGGTGTGATTTCCCACGGGAGGCGCAAATAAAATTTTGAGTCACATTGATGAAAAGTCAAGGAGACGTCGAGTCATTCCCCTCCCACTGACAATTCGACCCCGAACGACAGCCGGCAAAGTTTAAAAACACTTCAAAAGCCTTCCTCTTAAGATAATGGTCAAATTGGCTTGTTTTAAAGATGGGGGGCGGGGGGGGGGACAGGTGTGTGTTTTTTACTTCTTCACATATTTCTTTCTATTGATCTTTTTTCACTCTTCCACTATAAAAAAAAATCCACGCAATTTCATGCATAGGTATTTTTTCAACTGTCTATAGGAGTTTTTATAGCATTATAATAATGTCTCATTATTTATTATGCTTACGTCTCCACCATAACATTGTATCATTGATTAAATTTGTTGTTTAGGTCCTTCTTTGGACCTGTCATTTGAGATAAAGCAAAACCTAATTATTAACCAAGTATGATTTCATATTTATTTCTTAAACCTGCTGACATGTGTCATACTAAATTTAGACCTTTTTAAAAAGCCTCAAAATGACATTCTATATTTTTTTCAATGATTATTCTGCTGATTGTATTTTTGCATTTAACTACATAAAAGAACAATACTTTCATTTTTTTTCCTTTTTCACGTTGCAAATTTTAAAATATATTTTACAGTATAATAATGTCTTATTTCTTATATGTTGTTACGTTCCGGGTCATAATTGACCATTAAAAAAAAAATCTGCAATAAATATGTTTTTGAAAAAAGAAATTGAATTACGTTTATCCTGATGGCCATATTTTCTTTTCTTTTTTCTCTCTTAGGAGTATTCATTTTAAAACGGTGACTAGCATGCATACATTTTAAAGAATCACACATTTTAAAATATTTATTTTCGGTTTTGATGATTAGATATGATTATACTGCATATATTTCACACTGTCTGACTTCCCGATTGACAGCAAATCTAGATTTATTTGAAAGTGACGATTAAATTCATCCTCGTGCACTCATTCAGCGCCACCCAAACCCTTTTTCATTTTTTTTTAAAATGATTTGCACTGAGTTCTTTTGGATATACTTTAATGATCCAGCAGGTTTCACAGACTCACGAATACTGTGACTGCACAAAAGAAATGAGCATGAAAAGATGATTCATTTCGCAGCAGCGTAGCACACAAAGGAAAACCCTCTAGCTTTTGTCCCAACGGCTTTGGTGCGAATTCGACCTCCCACATGATGAATCTTTGCTGTTTGTTTATTTATATATTTGCTTGTTTGTGTCCTTGCTTGCCTGCGGCTTTTTAAACTAGCACGACCTTGAAACCTGAACGGCACGTACAAGCGGTTAATTGTTGTTCGAACTTGTTTTTTTGTTTGTTTTTTTTATTGTTGTTGTGTTCCCCTCCCTTCCCCGCGCTTAGGTCGCCCAAACATTGTACCAGATCGATTCACTCATGTTTGCGTTTTTATGGCTCAACAAACACGAAAGAGAAACACAAGTGCTAATGTGCTTCGTCGAACCTGCAGGTGTGTTTCTTTTATATAACCAACACGGTTTAAACGATTCATAAAAGCAATTTCAGGATTAATATTTTAAGGGGGAACTTGAATAACTTAATTTTATTATTTGGGTTTTTTTTTTTTGGCTAGCCAAGGCTTCTTCTCCATCTTCATCTTCTCTCCACATCCTTAGTCAAGGCTGCGCCTTTTTATTGAAATGATTGCCGCAAACATTCTGACGATGACCAACAAAGGCAGATTTTACCCTAAATTTTGATTAACACAACATCCGATCGTTGCACAGTCTGACATGACGGTCCCACGAACAACATGGTGAACAAGCATTAAAATAAGTTTGAATCTTGCCACATTGCTTGAAACTGTGAAATGGTCCCTAGCTATGCAAAAGCTGTCCAAATATATAAAAAAAATAAATAAATAAAAAGCACAGCTAGAATAAATGGGTGTCTTTATTGTACAAAGGTGAATATATTTGAAGCGCTGGACATAAGACAGAAAGTCAAACATACTGCAAGTGTGGTCGTGAGCCACGACACTCAGCGCAACGAGACAACCACAGTAAAAGCAAAAAAAAAAGAACCACATTGTTCAATGAATAGCTCTCCAAACTAAGCATTGTTATTATTGTAAAGGCAGAATTTTATGGAGCAAATGGACTTAATGATGTAGTTGCTATGATGTACGTACATGCTGTATAGGTAGTCTTCTAGAATGTTGAATAGCTTTGAATGGCTTTTAAACACTGCGTGATTTGTCACTGCTCGGTGCTCTTTTAAGAGAGTCATCATCGTCATCATCTTTCTTTGCACTCCCCCCCCCATTGTGGGACGAATGAAGGTTATCTCCTCTTATCATCCATTTCACAGATGTGCCGTAGCTCAGTTTGGTTCAGAAACACAGCTCTGAAGAGTAATAGCTATTTTGCAAATAAGCACGGTCTAGTCCCCGCCGTGGTCCTTATTTGGGTCACGTTGATCTTTTTTATTTTTTTCTTGACAGCTCCTCAGTCGCGAGCAACAAAAGAAAATGGCCCCTGGTTCGAGGAAACTGCAAATGTAACCCTTTCATGCGTCCTGTAACCCGATAACATGATAAGTGGTGCACTGTAGTAACCGCTGTACCTGAAAGGGTTAAATTAGCCCGACTGTGACATCACAGCAGAATGTCTTGCTCAAAAGACATATTCAGACTTAGACGGCTCCCATAAAATGTACTTGTGTAATTGTCCCCTTTTAAAAGAAAACTTGCAAAACTTTGGTCGACCACACATAAGGTATCAGGTTTTACAAGCGTAAACATTGAATGTGTGAAACATTTACAATTTTCTGTGCATATCAAGGGATAGAAAATGACTCAGCGCTTCCCCACAACTCAAGATTTGATAATTGGGCATAGAACGACCTTGGCTGGAAAGGGGGAAATGCTTAAATTTGGGCCGGTTATCCAACTTTCAATTTCAAAATCTCCTTAATATCCAAAAAGTCAACCGTGAATCCCCGTTAAGTTGCCAACTGGAGTTCCAGATGGGCCAACACTGTCTAGATTGGCAGGGAAACAAAGTGCGCAAATGATTTCAGTGTCCTTTGAATGAATAACATTGTTCAGTTTGGCTTTCAGAGCTGTTGTCTCTCATTTGGAAAGAAGCCGGTTGTCCTTCTTGCATTCCCTCAATTTGCGTCGTGATTGTTGTTGCCTTCCTCCGCCGGGACAAACTTGATCTCGGCGTTGGCCGTCCTGGAGGCCATGCTGCTGTCCCTGACTTTGTGTCTGTACAGGAAGGGAAAGGTCTTCCTGAAAGACTTCTGGAAACTGGCGCCCATGAAGCCGTAAACAATGGGGTTGACCGAGGAGTTGGCATAAGACATGCAGTTTGCCCACGTCTTGATCTTATACGTGGCATACGTTGCCCGAAAATTAGGATAGAAGGACTGAAAGAGGACAAAGATCTGGATGGGACCCCAGCACAGAGCAAATAGCAGGACAATAACGACCACCATCTTGGAGACCTTGCTTCTGATGCTGATGGTTCTCTCAGACAGGAGGTTGACCTGAGGAGGAAACAGTAACGGCATGTTGGTCACCACAGAAACTAAAATCCGACGTAAACAGGATGATCCCTGTCGTCAAATTTACAGCGCTACGCAGTGAGCAAGCTAGCCGTCACTTTGTCTGACGTGACGTTTGCTTGAGTTGAGTGGCATTCATTATCCGCTTTCTCAGGGCATTGTTTACAACATGGCGGTCATCTGCTTGGGATATCGCCAAAGGACGTCCACGTCTACATCTTTCTGTGACTCTTCCAGTCTCTCGGCATCGTTACTCTGCAGACGCCTGATAACAATCCTGATCATTTCAATCAGGTGTATGAGGAAGGAAACATCAAAAACATGTAGGATAGGGGCCCCTGAGGACCGTAGTTGCCCACCCCTGATCTACTTCATCCTTCTACCAACATACTCACGATCTCTCCTCGTCAAATTTCCAAACCATCAATCTCCTCTTTCTAACTTTGCCCCCAAAACAGCTACCCTTGCAACTTTTGCCTCTCACCATGACTTGGATGACTGAAAATGAACCCAGAAATAACCCAGAGACCTCACCCATACCTGGTAGTTGTTGTCTCCTGGCTCCACGGTTGGTTGGCCGACCCTCTTTACCATCATACTGTAGCAGAAGGAAATGGTGAGGACGGGCAGCAGGTAGGCAGCGATAAACTGGTAGAGGATGAAGGCCCTCTCGTGAGTCTTGGAGGGGAACCTCTCCATGCAGTACTGCCTGGGACCGTACCAGTACCCCTCCTCGATTCGCTGGTACATGAGGATCGGCGTAGACAGGATGAGAGAGCCTAAGCAACCACAGACGACACAACGGCCTTGAGTTTGCAACCTTATACACGGGGTCGAACGCAGTAGGGTTTCACGTCAAGACAAACCGATCCAAATGCAGACGCTGACAAACATGGCCACCCTGGGGGTGCGGTGTCGGAGGGATTTTAACGGGTAGACCGTGATGTAGCAGCGATCGCCACTCATTGCAGTCAGTGTGATGCAGGTGGCTTGGACGGTCACCTAAAAACATAGAAAACACAGATTTGGTATTCTAAAGCTTTCTGATGTGACACCCTTGATTCGATTTTTGCAACTTGGGAACCGGCCCGGAGTCCAATAGTAAGCTCTGTGGAACACATTTGGGGTGCACCAATAATGTACCTGTAGTTTTTCTTTGCTCAAAATGAGTTGACAAAGTTGTAAGCGCGCCATTGTTCCAGCTCTGACGCCGGGAAATTCACTTTGTCCTGACCCAACATTCTGCGTTCGTGCATTTCATGCAGTCCAGTGTCCCGAGAAATACTTCAACTGTACCCCTAATTCTGACATTTACAAAAAAAAAAAAAATGCCACCTAAAATCTCCTTTTTCGAATGGTGAAGATTTTAAAGTGGAGTTCTTTAGTGACAGTTTGGTTCCATTAGTGCGTCCATGTTCACTCTATGACATTCTTAGTTGGAGTCAAACAGACCAAACAAAAGCACCTTGAGTTTGATTGGACCTTGAGGAAGATTAGTAAAACCTCACCTTTCTAAGTGTGACAGGCTGGTTATTTTCCAAGGTTTCTTTTTAAAGTGCCAATGCAATTTTACTTGAAATTTCTACACCTACGTGCTTGTTCCCAAACCAACCATGAAACAAATGGCTGACAATTTTCTCTCCTCTTTCTGCTGCCAAGACCCATGATTGTACCTTTTCTCTCAGAGATATAATATTTGCAGCAAATCATCACGTTGCCAAGAACTTCAAAGTCACGCTCCGTCATCAAAGCTTTCTTCGAAAATTCAGGTGGCTAACGCTGAAATTCAGTTGGAGTTTTTTTCAAAACCACATTCATTAAAAAATAAAATAAAATACCTGCCAACAAGCGAAAGCTCACAAAGGCCAATTTGAACCTCACCTTGGGACTTTGACATAATAATCTTTGACTCATCCATGTCCAGACTGAAAATGAATGTCGCTTGCGCAAAGCTTCAGTGTGGCAAACAACCATTTGCATACGAGCCATTAAAACATTCAATGCTAAAAGGCGCAGTAAGGTATCAATTTTACAATCAAGGTTGGATGAATTCATTGAACTCATTTTGCCCACCTTATCGGTCCACGGCATCGAAATCGACCGTATGTCCTACCGCTGCCCTGCTCTGAAAAGCTCGGCTGTGTATCAGATGTAGTGAATCCAAAATCCCAAATCCTACTTTGCTCATAAGATCTAACGTCCTGACCTAATGTCCAAGTCCTCCTCTAATCTGAGACCACCGAGCCAGCTGTCATTACACTATGAGAGGCACGTGAAAAAAAAAAAAAAATGAGAGCACCAGAAAGGGGTCTTGAAGAGTCAGGAATGATAACACCGCGCACGACACATCTCACCAAGAACAAAGCACCTTGTTATCTCCAGTCTTGTCATGTAATGGAGTAAAAATACTTTATTGTATCAAAGTAGAATTAGCATGTTGCTATACTTTACCTTGCCATATATATTGCTGGCAGCTTTTACTTGTACTCTACCACAGTTATTCAGTAAAATGTCAATAATTACTCTAATACAGTTGCCCTAAGTTACTTAAAAAAAAGGAATGACTTATTCATTGACATAATGCTTGAACCACGGCGCACAAAGTGGCAGAATAGTACTGCCTGTACTGCGTGTTAAAAAGGCAACTGGATATATATACAGTACTATGTATTTGACTTTTTTTCCCCTTACATCTCTTTATGTCCATCCAGATAGTCTCAATAATTTATTTTCATCCAGTGATGTCAAAATGATATCAATGGCCAGGCTAACGTGTGCTAGCTAACATTGCTCATTAGCCATTTAACGCGCAGCTCTTTAGCTACCCCACTAAAGTCATTTCAGAGAATAAAACCATCCATAAAACTCTCACCAGTCACTTAAAAACTACATCTAACGTGAGAAAATTACACATAAGTACATTTCGTGTCAAATACTTTCAGATTTTTACTCAGTATGTACCCAGGTGACTTCTCCCTAAGTTATATTTGGTTGAGATACATGTACTTTGACTCAAGTATTGCTTTCAGGTACATTTGATCCTAGACTGGTTATTTCACCTCACATAAACCCTGGTGTTTTGAAAAGGAATACATATGTTTTGATCAGATGCGTTTCCTGTGCAGTTGCATCCTTATTGCCAGTGGAATAAGTAAAAATACTTTGATGACTTTATAGGGATTGATCACAAGCCTTTTGAAGTCTGTCTGCGTGAGGCTCGATGTACATTTTCCAATAGGTCAACCCCATGTATGGTCATAAATGCACTCCGTCGCAAGGGGTCACCAACCTTCTTGAAAGTGAGGGCTGGAAGAGAGGCATGGGTGGAGGAGACGGGGGGTGCAACTCGGGTCCTCACTAATGCGTATGGATACCAGTTTGAGGTCAGATTGACCCAACTGTGCGGACTACTATCCCACCATTTACTGCTTTCAAATTGACCCATTTAAAAAAAGAAAATTGATTTTCCGATGGCCAGTTTTTCCCTTTTCCTTTGAAAAAATTAATTTAACACATTTAAAAAAAATTGATGAAACCTTTTCCGATGGCCAGTTTTTCCCTATTCCTTTAAAAAAAATAATTTGTATTATGTCGCTATATATTTTTTGATAAATTAAACAGAGTTTTTTTTTTCAATCAAATGAGCATCCTTCAGAAAAATTGTCAGAGTTTTGACAAGGACAGCACACATGAGCGCCCCCCAGGCACCCATCCCACACAGCCGAATAGAATCCAATTAATTTTATGAACGATAAAGCTTTTTAATGCTTGGAAGGAGAGACTACAATGTAATATTCTCAGAATGTGTCTCGTCAGATGCCGATAAGACAGACAGCGCCTTTTGCAAAAATAAATGA
This sequence comes from Hippocampus kuda, assembly GCA_901007745.1. Classification (NCBI taxonomy): domain Eukaryota; kingdom Metazoa; phylum Chordata; class Actinopteri; order Syngnathiformes; family Syngnathidae; genus Hippocampus; species Hippocampus kuda. The sequence goes on along the minus strand of CAAKHF010001091.1, from coordinate 21,251 downwards.
AAAGAAATTTGACGACTGCATAAATTCAGCTCAAATTGCACAAAAAAAAAAAAAAGCTCCGCTGTTCTTTTGGGACCTCACAAAACACATTAAGGTTTAAAACTTTAAATGGATTATTAAAGCCAGAAGCCGCTTGGGGTTGGGATATGAAAGATGTTTTTCTTTTTTTTTTTTTTCCTCCTGATGCTTTTTGCAGATAATTATCCTTTCCATCCACTTAACCGTCTCGGTGAACCTGCCTTTTGATTTTGATCGGCTAGGGGCAGGTAACATGTTTAAATGACGCAGGTTGCTACTGAAATATACTGCGCCCAAAAATGCAGGTGGGAGGAAGGGGACTGATAGAAATGTTCAAATTGAAGTCGCAGTTGGGTCACTTGTATCCGAAGGCACTTTTCTCTCATTGGACTAACCATGGGATAAGTCACATGCTTCCTCACACTGAGTAGTAGTTGAGGGAGGGCATCTGCCACGGGCTTTTCTGCCCCGCTCATTTAAGTTATGTCGTGTGATTTTGTTTGTTTTACTTTTAACAGCAGCAACAGCTTAGTTTTTTTTTTTTTTAAATTTTCCCCACTTATATGACAGTTCAGAATGTGCTGAAGGAAAACTCAACATTGGAATATTCCTCAGCTATTATTATACTACATCCCCCCACCCCCTCACTTTTACCTTCCATTTATATTTGTTCTTCCAATTTAGGTAGCACATGACCCGGCTTAAGTGGAGAGGTCAGCAGCTGCGAGATTCTCATCACACTGTGCTCATTTAAAACGTCCATTTCAGGAAAAGTTGCCCACGGATGAGGCAGATCTGGACCTATGTCACATTGGCTTCTTGGTAATGGTGCATTTTCCTCAAAAAAATGGCTTGAATGAATGGTTGATGGATCGTGAGCAGGGGTACAACGGAACCTTTGGAATTGTAACACTACGATTCTTCAGAGTACTTTCCAACCGGTCTGGTGGCGAATCAGCTCATTGAGTGACAGCTCTTCAGTCGGAAAGAGGATTTTCACGGCAGAGAAGTCAGCACATTGTTTGTGACAGATGCGAGGTGATACACGCAAACCTTCTCAATTATTCAGGAAGGGCCGAGAGTTCCTGCGGTAAAACAGCTTCTATCAACAGGAAGCGGTGTTACGCTATATTCACACTGCAGAGTGCTCAAGAGACTAATTTATATCGTCGGCAAATCCGCAGATTTGTTTTGAGTAACAGTGTTGTCTCTATATTTAACTTTAATTTAATCCCACTTGAAGCACAACGCTTCAACATTTGAGGTGCTGGTCATAATCCAGGTTCATTTATTACATGCGACAATGATGTGACATCATCTTTAGTAGATGTCTCCATTAAATGAAGAGCTCGAGGAGCGTTGTCACATATCCGCAAAACATTTCTACCTCCTCCTGCCTTGCTAGTCTGGCAATATGGTCCCGACACCCCGGACCATATTTACTTCCAGAAACACTGTGCCATGTGACATCTTTTTTTTTGGGGGGTGACACCACTCGATGTCGTCAGTTGTATTTAACAAAAAAATCGGAATCACATTTAAATATGTTCTGTTGTTTTATGATTCTGTGAGTTCTGCTTAAATTTGCAATGTCACGCTCGCATGGAGTCTTGCCATGGCCTCATTTCTTTATTGTCACAACTCATACACACCATAAAAAAAAAGCATTACAAAAAAAATTACACTTGCCGCTGCAGTCTTGCTACTGTCACATTTTGTATGCATTAAAAAAGCAACAAAAAAAATGGTGGTAAATATTGTAAGCCTAATAGCAAAATTGCAAATATTGTTTTAGCTTTCTGCTGCAGTATCAAATGTGTGTGTGTGTGTGTGTGTGTGTGTGTGTGTGTGTGTGTGTGTGTGTGTGTGTGTGTGTGTGTTTTCTGAAAACGTCCCAAAATGACTCAGGCAGTTTATGCATTATATTTCATTTCAGTGGAATCTGGATTTTTGTTCAATATTTTAGACCAATTGGAATTTTCAGGATGCAATCATCATTTTTTCTGTTCCAAGCACAGAGAGCAAAGCCTGCTTGGGTGAGATTGTTATGGAACTACTTCACTGGCACTTAGAGAGCTCTGTCTAAAAAGTGTCGTGAAAATCAGTGCAGTCGTTTTTGCGCTAATGCTTTCAACAGAACCTAAACTCTGTGAAAGCATAGCGTACACTGCCTGACTTTGGTGAGCATGTTGTTAAAAGCAGGCTTTTAGGCTTCACTGGACATGCTCTGTTTAAGCTCTGAGCATCCACATAAAAGGCAAAGAGAACGCATTCATTATATTTGACCAGAAGCGCAAATCTTTGTTGTGTTTGTCATCATTTGTGTCTTTTTACCTGCTGCAGGAAGGCCACAAATTTGCACATGAAGTTGCCAAAAATCCAACCGGGCAGCGGGTAGAGGGTGGCTGTGAAGGGAACGCAACACACCAGGAAGATGATGTCGGTGGCGGCCAGGTTTGCTGCATTTGGGGGTGAGATGACACAAAGCAGTCACTTTGTTACTTCATGTATTTCAGAGGAGTTTGGATGGATGGGTAGATGGCCCCACTTTGACACCCACCACCACCACCAACAACATGCGTGAGCCAAAAAAAATAATAATAATAATGAAAATAAACATTGACAATTAAATTTCATTTATTATTATTCTAATTTATAGGTTTTCATAAAAATGTATGATTTTTTTTAAATGGCAATTTTTTTAAAAACGTTTTACAAAAAGTATCCTAATAAATATTGTCAAAGATGCAAAATAACAAGAATGAATGCTAATTACCATGCAGGTGAGAATTGTGTTTATTATGCCAATTAAAAGGAATGAATACAAATACAAAAAACAATTTTATTCTTGGGTTTTTTTTTTTCACATGATACTTTATAAAAAGATAGAAGTAATAAAAATACTTCATTCGTTCACATTATCCAAATTCATGGAAAATGACAAAAGATGAAGATGAGAACTTTAGTTTATGATGAACAACAGATGGTTTCAGATTCCGTGTGCAACTTTCACTCATCGCTGCACAATAAAAAAGCTGCAGTGACAGCTGCAATTTATCATTCTGTAAGCAATTTTAACCTGCCGTTGCAGCTGTCGGTAGAATGTGGTATTCAGAATGGACGTACCAAACACTATCTTCCGATGTTCCGATTTAATCACAAGAGTAGCAGAGAGGTAGCGCAGGTGGTGCTCTTCCCTCTAATCTGTTTGCTGAATGCTAAAATGTTCTCCACCGGGCCTATGAGGTAATGTTATTCCTACATTAAATTCATGCCACATACACTCTGCACACACACACAGTGACTGCAGGGGAGAGGGGAGGAATGCATGGCGGGCAGTGGGGGGGGGTTCTTATTCAACACCTGACACAATGTAACAGTTTCGTCCTGGCCTAGTGAGATCATGGACAGAAAAGCAATGAAGGCGATTTAATATTGCCATCAATCAAACAAAAAATGACATCACCGTTTCTTCATATTTTTAATGTCTTAGTGACAAGCAACTCAACAAGAGTATTTCACAACGCAAAAATAAGTTACAGTGATAAAATAAAAGAACTACTTTTAGAAATCCTAGTCATCGGCATGGTGGCGGGTACCGAGAGACATACAACACAAGGGAGCTTTCTTAACCAGCTGTCTTGATCGTTGGTGAAATGGGTGTCCGTAGGCACTTTGTTATGTTCTCTGACTGTACATTAGGTGGCAGTGTTGCCATAAAAATACTGTTGAGATGAAATAGCCTGTGGAGAAAATACAGTGTTTGGCAATTTGCTTCCCGACACCACATACTGAACCTGGGTAGGGATGATTCACCCTTTCATGCACCCTGTAACCTAATAACATGATAAGATGTCCACTATAGTCACCGCTGTCCATGAAAACCCATTTCCGTCCTTACTTAATTTTTCCTTTTTTAAAAAAAAACCTTCTTGTCCTCCATCCAGCCCAAAAATGGGCGTCTGTCCAGGACAGACGGATGGACCGTTGCATCCCAGGGACAGAATGCCCTGGGATGCAAGGTCTTAAACAGCACGTTGGGTAGCAAAAAGTGTTTTTTTTTTCTGTCTCTAAAAAAAAAATAATAAAAATTAAAAAATACTTTTAAAAAAATGTATCTAATAAATAGTGGCGGTGAAATAAAGGCTGTTGACATCTTCATCGCAACACATGCTTCTTGCAAAGCATACTTGGTGACATCTGTAAAGCAAATGTTTATGGCACTGTTCCAGTAGTCAGACCCTGACTCAAATAATCATGCGGTGCATTTGATGCCCATTCGCTGAGCATTAATTCGATTTTGTGTGTCCTTGCATCCTTTTTCCTGTTTGTGTGCGGTGTGTGTGTGTGTGTGTGCTTTTCCTCACCTATGTAAAAGTTGGTGGCCGTCCTCATCTGCCTGTGCTTGGAGATGACGTAGATAACCAAAGAGTTGCCCACCAAGCCCACCAGCATGATGAGGGAGAAGAAGAGGGGCACCAGCCAGGCGTCGGTAAGAAAGGGATGCTGCTCGCCATCCTCCTCCTCGCTCACCTCCCACCGTTGCCGCTGCTCCCCCTCGCCGTAGTCGCGTGCTCCCCGCGAGAAGTTCGTCTCGGAGCTGTTCAGCCATAAGATCAGCTCCGTGGAGTTCCTCTCCGAGGAAGAATAGGGGTGCATTCTTGGGATTAAGAAGAAGGAGAAAAGTCGAGAAAAAAATGAATGGTAATCAAAAATGTGCTGTCAGGAGGAGGGATGCCGAGTGAGGGACGGGACAGAAATGCCGTTGAAGTTGCAGAGAGCTCATTTTAATCGCACAGAGCGCAACTCGTTCCACTGGCAATCGCAGCTTCTTCCGTCACCTCCTCTTGCTCGGTCCATTTGTGTAACTCGCCTCCTCAAAACTTCATATTCGATCGGTAAGCAGGGGCGGGGGATGGCGGGGAATCAGACGTCACCCATTGGACAGATGAAGTGAGAGCATCCTTGGCTGCACTGAGGCAAAGCCGATCCTGATGGTGGCTTTATAGTAGGAGCAAAGGAGGCACACACGCACGCGCGCACTGAGACTGAACGCACGTGCTGCAGGATCGAGGGAGAAATAGATGATGGCGGGGGTCTCCTAGCAACGTTTTCCCTCATTCCATCTGTGTGCAACAATTCATTCATGAGACCACCTTTTGTTTCAAAAGGATACGAAGTATACTGACTCGGTTCCATGAATACTATTACTTGGAATCATAATAATAATAATAATAATAATAATAATAATAATAATAATAATAATAATAATAATAATAATAATAGTTATTGGTGTTTTTATATTGCTGAATAAGTAAACAAGCGGGTGGCTATCACATTTGATTTTTAATTCGAATTTTGCACCCCAAAAAAATGACGAACAGGAACTCAAGATACTGCAAAAATGTGTTATTGTTGCTATTTGGACTTTTTTTTTTTCAGCGGCGTGGAGAGGAGGTGAGGGGCGGGGGGCAATATGTCCGTCGATGAAAATGTTTAGTCATAGCCTTGAGCTATTATTTCAATATTTCTTACATAACATGACCTTTTGTTCCATCATTTTAGCGTGTGTGCATGTGCGATCGAGAAGTGGCCATGTCAAAAGTTTTGTCAAAAGCTTGTGTCGTTTTCCCACATTGAATGAGACGATGCTTGACTTGTGATAAAAAGGCTGTTATCACTGGGAACACTGGAGTGGCAACTCGCTATTGTAGAGCAGATAATTGGGTGTAAAGTGGAGCCTCTCGTTCTATCGGGTGGGAGTTACCACAAGCAGCTTCCAATAAGCACGTTTGCATTCTTTTTTGACATGTGGAACAGAAAATACTCTGCGGACTAAAATTATGTAGCGTTGCACTTTTATGAAACACAAAATTTCCCATGGATGCCATTTTTTGGCCAGTGTCTTTCTTAAGGTAGAGTCGTGACCTAAACTGAGGCCAGCGAGGTCTGGAGTTCTGAGGGTGTTGTTCTCGGTTCTTTCGCAACCTCCTGGATGAGTCGTCGTCGAACTCTTCGGGTAATTTTTGCTGGTCGACCACTCCTGGGAATTTTTGCCAATGTTCCCAGTTGGAGAATGGAGAACCATTTGTGGATAATGGCCTTGACAGTGGTTTGCTAACGCTTCAGAGTCTTGAAAAATGAATTTGTAACCTTTTCCGGACTGATAGTTTTCAATAATTTTTTTTTCTAATTTCTTCGGATCGTGGCATGATGCGTTTGTTTATTGAGATCTTGTAGTTTACTTTGCTTTGTCTGAGTGTTTATTCTTTGGTTTGGTGCCTTTGTCTAGAGAAGCCATTAGCATTCTGAAGAATGAGGAAGTGAACTTCAGGCTCCGTCAGCGTGACGCTTAGGAAGCGACAGGGGGAATTAGCGAGTGTATGTGTACGGGAGTGGCGATAGGATAGTAACTGGGGTTAAAAAAAAAACAAAAAGTTAATGAGACGAAAAAAGTTGTGGCACTGAGAGCTAAGCACGCTGACGATAGTTCGCCGGTGTGAAAGTGGCTGACTTTTAGAGGTGACTGTTTGGCTTTTGCGCGCGAGGGAATGACAGCTGAATACAGATGCAAAGTTGAGCTTCTGATCAAAGCATACTTACCCCAGAGCATTTATAGCACAAAGGTAGGAGAAAATAAATATTTATTAGCATCCAACCGCCGCTGACTGCAAATACCTTGGCCATCAGAAGGGGTTCGCGTAAAACGATCACAATTCATCATCGCTGTCTTGACAAACACTGTGGAGTTAAATGCTAAGTTGGAGTCGTGTGGGGGTGGGGGGGGTCAGTGGGGAAGCGGCGCTGTGATCCATCAAGTGAGCACACGCTATCTCTCCAAATCGATCACAGTGTCCCAATGATACCAGTAAGGTAGTTTTTGGTTCATCCAACCAAAGCAACTTGAACATCTGTCAATTAATTGCAAGATATTTAATGATTATGTAACTGCATTAAAAGTGTGGTACAGTAACGTATTCCGTCGATTTAAAAGTCACATCCACACAAATAGAAGTCTTTGAAGATTCTTGAGTGTGTTTCTGATGAAGCCGCTTGAGTGTGGCCCGTTTTCATTTGAAGGTTGAGTAGCTATATCCATTATTTAATAAGCTTGGCATACACTCTCAAGGAAATGATGTCGTGAGCCAAATTTTAAACCGCTATGTATGAAGCATCTGCTTGAGCCTGCGTCTCACCGATAGCTTCTTCACATCTGACATGAAGATCAAGGATGCGTTCTAATATATCTTAAAAACAGAACGAATGTAATCAAGATTGACCTGTTCTGTTTCATGTTCTCCATGAAGGTTTTTATTTTGAACAACAGGTGTTTAAACTGTGTTCCTTCTGCTTTTGCCTTTTGTGACGGTAAGAAAGAATACAGTGGTGCCTTTGGATATGATTTTAATTGATTGCTCCGACCTCAAAATACTCGTGTCTCAAATCCTCTTTCCGCATTGAATTCATTTGTTACAGCCTCCCCAAAAACAATACAAAAAATGTTGGTAATGTTTTAGCTTTATTCTAAGCTGCAGTGATATTTGTTGTTTTTCACAGAGGATAAAGAATATATGTCCATGAATATCACTTGTCGCACCATTTGTGTTGAAATATCCTGTATTGTCACACCGCCACCCAGATGCTATGCATTAGCCCATCTATGGCATTTCTTATTATGTGTTGGCATTAGGATGACAGAATTTAAAGCATGTCTCTTTTTTTTATGTTTAGTTTGACAAGAAACCTATACGGGGAAAGGAATTAAACAGCTTAAAGCCTCATTTGAACACCAGTAATTGACTTGGAGTTGTCATCACAGCATGTTCAAATCACGTTAATGAGGTTGACGCATCATCAGGAAGAGACAAAAAAAGAGATGATGAATTTGGTTTCAAGTGAACTTTTCCTACGTGCCTACGTGAAGAAAAGAGCCCTCGTTGATGAGCAATCGACATTCTTGGGGGGGGGGGGGCGAAATGAATGATGGAGGCGATCGAGACATGGAGATACAAAGCTTCGCTTGCTTGTGGCAAACAATTGCGGGAACATCGGAAACCGGCATCTGCAGTGAGCTGCTGTGTTCAAGATCGATATTCCCTTGCTTGCCCGCTGATCCGAATCACCAGTGCGCAAGGAGTGCATTCAATAAGCAACGGTGTGCAAACTGAGTTAAACACATGATTGGAGGTGTGGGGGGTTGTAAATAACACAAAGAGGTTTACTTCACTCATATTGGTGGTGAAACAGTTGGTTCTTGCAGTATAAGATGCAACTGGGAATTCCCTGCGTCTTTTGTGGTATGAGAACGATCAATCATAACTCTGCGTTACACCAGTTTTGATTGCGCATCGATAGCATATTGTCGGTTGAGCATAAAGCTCGCAAACTTTTATTCGGCAAGGTTACGCGGTTGTTTATAAATACACAACGTGTAGTCTTCTTTTGTCCTATTGGAATTTAAACAAGAAAAAAAAAACGTGACATGAATGACATCTCTGTCGTACTTTTTTTCAGTGTGTCGACGGTGGCCAGAAAGTCTACGTGTGCCCATTCCAGGAGCGCAACTATTTTCTCAGATAAAGTGACTCAAAGTTTGTGCGAACGCCACATCACAGTTGCCCACAAGCTGACGTTGACGAAAAAAAAAAAAAAGACTGCCATTATTTCATAACAAACTTTGTGATGTTTATACATCCACAAAACCTTTGACATCCGAGCCTTATCCGCCCGAAATATGATGCAATATCCTGCTAAGTAAAGCAGAAAATAACACGGCGATGGTATGCGTGGTAACACTTGTTTAATGGGGCTTGATGAAGTGAAATAGAAACATCGGGTTGCGTTCTCCCGCCTGCGTTGTTAGCCTTAAACAGGTTATGGCACCGCCACAATAGAGGACATTTGTATTTAGGCTGTGTTCCTTTGTTAATGGAAATGTTTGAATGCTTTGTATTCGTTTGCAGAAGCATGCGTCACTCACATGGACTTTCACATGCTTTGCAACGTTATTATTATTATTTTTTACAGTTTAGGGTTTACGGTTAGGGTCAAATCTGGGGCAGACCGAGGGTCCCGTGTGTCGATATCATCTCATATTGGATGTGAAGTGGGAGGAGGTAGAAATATTTTGGCAATGTTCTTGGATGTCCTAACTAATGAAGCGTCTGCATGGCTGAATCGCTACCATCACTACAAATGTCCACATTAGGCTTCATGTTTTAAGTGGTATTAAAGTCATTTATAAAATCAACACAGATACTACTTTGCAGATTCACAGACAATTGCCAGTATTAGTACCTATGATCTGATAATAATGTCTTTGTCTTTAGACTTGGTGAAGCAGCATGTGCCTCAGTGCCGAAGGGTAATTTTGTACACTCTGTTCTGAATAACTGTAAACAATCGTTTGATCACGAGGCAGCTCCATTGTTTATCACACTAAATACATACAGTATTTGATTGGTGGTAAAAACAGATTGGCTCAAGGTCAAGGCTACTCTTGAGTGTCTTGAGAATTTTGACTGGAGGCACCCTATAATTAGCAAACTATACAACAACCTCTGCGGTTTCGCATGGCGAGGTCAGCGTGCTTTGTTTCCATGAAAATGTTTCCTCCTAGAAGCCGGGGGGGATGAGGATGCATACAAATCGACAAAGTCGCTGATCGCACAGCTTAATTGACCGTCTACTTATTTTGAATCAAACTGTATTCTTATAATCATACTGTAGATGCCCTTGGGCAGGCTCTGATATGATAAATGTGTCTTAAATAAGTGCTTGTCAATCGCCAGTAATGCTAATTGGCTAGGACAAGATGAAACAGTTATCTTGTTTAATTAGCGTCTGTCAGATCTGTTATTCAGCTAAGAGAGACGGCATTTGTTTCCAGTCTAGCATGAAGTCTCTGTTGGGTTGAATTCCAGTACTTGTTGTAGAAGCAATTTAGCAGTCTCTTATGGAATGTGACTGAATACTAATGATGTGAATGACAGCTGGATTGGGTTGATTAAAAGCTAGTGCTTGAGCATGAAAGGAACATGAGATTAATTTATGAATTCCTATTCATGTCCGTGGGTGCCAAACCTCTTGATAATAAAGTCGTCTTTCAGTTTTATTAACAGGGGGCGATCATTAGCAATGTCATTTTGTTTATTTATTCATGATTCAATATGTAGCAAGAAAGCTGGTTAGCAATACAGTGCTTCTAAAAGGTGTGCGATGAAAGTTAGCATGACTGGCTAATTATTTTGTTGGAATTGTATTTTGTATAATATATATATATATATATATATATATATATATATATATATATATATATATATATATATATATATATATATATACACACACACACACACACACACACACACACACACACACATATATATATATATATATATATATATATATATATATATATATATATATATATATATATATATATATATATTTTATTTTAAGCGATACTGGTTATAAAGTGGACTTATTTTTGTCTCTTTAGGATATTGCCTGAAATGAAAAATTAGTAACGAAAAGACAAAAGGAAACTCTACCATCACCAAAGCTGTATGCTTTGTGAGCATCAAAAATGTAAATAATTTTGAAAAACACAGGCTTAGTCAGTCACTAATTATATTTGGCTAAAATGTTCTCAATGTTCCAGCTTGAGGCATGGTCGAAAAAAGGCCATTGGATTACATTAGCGTTCAATCGAAGGCCCTTTTAAAAATCCATGTTCACTGATTCTGTATGCTTGGGCTTGAACGTTTCATTAACTTTATGATCATGACTTGATATGATGTACCTCATAATATTACAGTACTTGATTAAATTAATGTAATGCTTATTCCCCTCTATGGAGGCAATAAAAGCAGTTTAGAGGCAATCGAGTGAACTCCTGCCAGGTCGCGATTCATCTTTTGCGAAACCTCTGACCCGGAATTTTTCAGTGGAACCTAATTCACGATTATTCTCAGAAAAAATAATCTATTCGTGTTGTCTATAATGTCCGAATGTCTCCTCCATCAAAGGCACCATGGTAGCAGAGTAGTACTGTACTAGCGTTGGCCACCGGTTGATGCCTGCAATTCCAGACTCACTGGACCACGTCCCTGAGCGCCACATATCAACAGCGAAATCTACTCCATGCAGTGGTTCTCAAAGTATGGTACACTTTACATTTGCATTCAATTTTTAAAAAAAAATTGTTCTTCATCTTTTATCTAGACACTTTTTGTATGTGCAATGCATTCCAATTCCATCATTATGCAATTCAAAATTTTCTCCTATATGTAAGCACAGTGTGCATAATTGTGCATTGTCTTAAGCCTTAGAATAATTATTAAACATGCACTATCAGGCAAAAACAGTCTTAGGCTGTTGAAAACAGAAGCGTCTCAAAGGTTTTGACCGGTATCTGCCTTTTGGGAATAAAACCTCAGTCTCATTTTTGATGGGCACCTGGCCCTACAACACCACTGTGCTTTAATGTTGGCCACGACGGTGGTGCTCGTGTGCTACGTTTTTTATGGTGTCCGTTGTAAAAGGTTCCAGAGCCGGTCCACATTGGCGACTGTCTTGAATCCTCAACAATGACAACAGAGACATCTAGTGTCCTTTGCAAACATTACAAGGGGAGTTCGTACACTGGTATGGAACGCAGCCTTCCAGGACTTAGTCGTTCTGACTACTACGACCACTTCAGCTGCGCACATTTTCACTCACATGAATCATTGGTCAATATATATATATTTTTAATAACAAGCGTGGTTACAGGAATGAGACCTAAGCGAAACGCCGATCGTAAAAAGCGGGTGAAGGCGGAGGGGAAAGAAGAATAGAAATGGAACGCGACCGTTTGATCACATGCTAGTCAAGCTGGATCAGCTGACACTGGCGAGCTTCTGCCTTTCACGCTCCTAGTCAGACATCATATTTCATAAAACTAATTTATTGTGGCATCTTTTGTTGTTTCGTACTGAGACCAAGATTCGTTCGCCTATCTACTGAGCACACCGCCGAATCGATGCTGCTGGAGTGGATGATGGACGGGCACGCCATTCTTTACACGGGGGTCACTTTGGCCTTCTGGAGCACAATCCTCGTCGTCGGTAAGATCCTATGCACCTTTAAACGAGTCAGTTATGAATTAAAGTATGTTTTCCTGAACGTTTTCGAACAATATCAACTACTAAAGTCTTATTATTAGGATTGATTGACGCTGGATGCGCCATGTTTGACAGCTGTGTTTGGGATCAGGCTAAATACTGGTGACCAGGGGAAGCACTGCGGCGGGTTTCGCGATGGATCGCTATCGTTGCAATGTTTTATTTATTCCCCATAGGTTTTAATAAACACCTCTTAGTTCTTTCGGACGACATTATTAGCAAAATGTAGCTTGGTTTTGTCCAAAATGTCCAACGTCGTTGGAGCTAGCTTGTCATCAGCCGACCAAGCTCGTTAGCAAATTGTCGTTAACATAGCCAATTGAAACTGAGTTCATTTTGTGCTTTGGCAGACGGCAAGTCAAGTGGCTCAATGTAGTAGTGTTATGGTTAAGGTTATCTTAATCTTAATTCAAAAATAAACATGCACCCGTGGTGAAAGCGCTATATTATAAAGATGTACAGTATTGTGTTATATTAAACTGACTTGGTCCCATGACGGAAGTGAGGCAGTTCTCATGACACAGTCAGTTCTCACACCCAAGTTAGGACATCTCTGCACTTAAATGTGACTTTTTAGCTGGAGTAGACGCAGTGCTACGACAGTACAACACTGATAAATACTAATGTCTCCTCTTCCCTGCAGGTATCTGCTATACAATATTTGATTTAGGATTCCGCTTTGATGTGGCATGGTGAGTATCCTTCTTTCCTCTTGTATAGGCGCTCCTTGGTTTAGGACCAAGTTTCGTAATCCTGCGGTGACAACAAGTTGGAAAACGTTGTTGTATATCATAACCTATAACCTATTCTCACTTGTTTTGATCGTCTTTCAGGTTCCTCACAGAAACATCACCTTTCATGTGGGCCAATTTGGGCATCGGCTTGGCCATCTCGCTGTCTGTCGTAGGAGCAGCCTGGTGAGTCGTGACTGCATGACAGATGACGCATTCTGGAAGTTTCTTTTTTTCTTCTTTTTTTTTTTTTTTTTTTTGTTTTGTCGTCGTTTCCTCTTTTGGAGAAAATGCTCTAAAAGTGTGGAAGTGGCACATCTTTGATTGATTAATTTTAGTTGATAAGTGGTGGCACGATTGTTTATTATTGCTTGTGTGTTTATTCCACAGGGGAATCTACATCACTGGCTCAAGCATCATTGGTGGCGGAGTCAAGGCTCCTCGCATTAAAACCAAAAATTTAGTCAGGTAGGCTCATGAAAGAACCATTTAAATTTTGTTAGACCTGAAACACATTTTTTTCCCTGGATAAAATGTCATTGATATCTTAATATTAACTACCGGTAGTTAAAAGATTGCAGATGTGTTAACTATGACAAGCAAATGTTTGAGGTGAACTTGGTGTAAAATGTGACATTGTTAAAAAATAACTTTGTAAGATTTGCAGTATATTTTATTTGATTTGAACCATTTAAAAATATATATATTTTACATTTTCAGTTTGACACATTTACATGCATTTCTTTTCAATTCAATATAAGGAAAATATTTTTACATTTCGTTTTTCTTTTTTTTTTTTTACATTTTTAGCAAGACATTATTTCAAGTTATTGGTTTTCATTTTTCAAAAAAATTTGTCTAGCTCATCTAAATTCATTTTAAAAATTATTTTTACATGAAGCTTTTCCAAAAAGTTTTTTTTTAAACTTTTCAGCTATTCAACATTTTTTGATTGTCTTTCCTAGCATCATTTTCTGCGAAGCTGTTGCAATCTATGGCATCATCATGGCCATTGTCATCAGTAACATGGCTGAGGTAAACTTCAGATTCCGCTTTCTACATGATATAATATACCGATCTAAAATATATCATTTAGCTATCTAAACAAAATTCTAAAATACTCCGAATATAATTTCTATAATCTTGCAGAACTTCAGCGGAACAACTCCAGAGACCATCGGTGCAAGGAACTACCAAGCCGGTAAGAGCCATCCAACCGAACGGATGACAGAATAGCGGTTCTGAAATGAAAGTGACTCACAGGGCATCCCATTTTCATCAGTCCCATAACGCCAACAGGCCATGTTGTCTTTTTGCGTGTGAGCAGGCTACTCCATGTTCGGCGCAGGCCTGACGGTGGGCTTCTCCAACCTTTTCTGCGGCATCTGCGTGGGCATCGTTGGCAGCGGGGCGGCGCTGGCCGACGCTCAGAACGCCAGCCTCTTCGTCAAGATCCTCATCGTGGAGATTTTCGGCAGCGCCATTGGGCTCTTTGGCGTGATTGTGGCCATCCTGCAGGTGAGCAACGCCACTGTGACATTGACTTGGAATCGGGATGTATTTATATATAGTGTTCGAGTCATATTTGACCCATGTCTACAGTATGAATGTACTTTTAGCAGTGTGTTAAATCTCAGAAAATTGTGGTAAAGGTGGGAAACTTAAAATTGTCAAACGGTACGCGTCTTAATTGGAACACAAGTCAGAGGTTGCCATGACACAGGCGCAAGGAATTCACCTGTGAAAAAAAAAAACAAAAAAACCCCAAAACTTTCCCTTTTCTGTGAAAATGAAGTAGCGCTAAGTGCGTATCGGTATTGGACTGATACCAGCCTTGGGTATCATGTAATTGTTGAATATTATTATACCAGCCACCGATATTTGAGGCAAAAAAAAAACCCCACCTCTAAATCTGACATTAGGTCCTCCTTGACAGTAGTTGGCGCTATACTGCAAGTCGTGGAATCATCTGTTTCAGAAAGAGAAGTTTTGTTCACCATGTTTTGTTGTTGTGTTCAATTAAAGTGTATATAAGATAAGAAAACCTTTATTAGTCTCGCAATGGAGAAATTCCCAATTCACAGCAGCAAAGTTATGAAAGGAAGAAGTATATCAATGTACTTGAAGTATCGGTACTCGTTATCGGTGGGTCCTCACAAAGTGAATACTTGTACTGGTATCGGATTGTCTTACTCCAGGTCAAAACTGAATAGAAAATGAAAAGTATGCAAGCATTTGACACTTGTATGTTTCTTCTCCCCTGAAGACGTCAAAAGTAAAGATGGGCGACTAGAAGAGGACAAGAGGAAGATGACAACACCGCTGGAAAAATAAGATGTGTAAATAATACACCGTAAATTATTTAAATGTTCTATTTGCCGTGTATTGTCTTGAATTGTCATTTCACGAAGAATCACTGTTTCTTCACACTCTTTATGAATGATGGTTAAAATGACGATGGAGTATTTGAACATATTGTGTGTGTGTGTGTGTTTGTTTTGGATGCGTGTATGTTTTTTTTTTTCCTTCTGTGAAGCATGAGCTTGCTTAGCATTGTTTTCATTGCTGTTTCCTGGTCTGTCAGAGACCTGCTTACTCAGTTGTGCCTCCTAAAAAGTTAAGAGTATTTCACCCGAGACACCAGTGTCCCCCCCGATCAGTGAGAAATTAGGTGGACATTTTCATCATGACTGGACACGCAAAACAGTCTTAGGGTACCATGCTTGAAATGAAAGAGGAAATCGGACATTGTTGGCCCATTCCAAGGTGTGGACCACTTGTGAGTTCACCTAATTGAGCCTGAATCATCAGAAGCAGACAGAAATGTGAATATGAACTCGATTCCAGATGACCATGTACAACAGAAGCTAGCTCAAAAATTGTGTACAATTGAAATGTAGAACTACTTTTAATTGTTTTTTCTTCCTTATGAATGTCTTGGGGTTTTTTTCTCGTTTTTTTTAAGCACTGTTAGTGTCCTCGTTTCTAATAATTCTATCATTCCTTAATTGGGCAAAGCTTAATTGCGCAAGCTTGTAGGTGAACTGCTGTATGTACAATATCAATCTGACAGACTAGACTAACCAAACGACGAATCTCTTCCTTGTAAATTATCCTGAAATTGTGAAAGACGATTAAAGTGGATTTAATTGTCATTGTCATAAATGTTCCAAATGTGATATCACGCGCCCCCCCCCCATATGATTAACCTGGAAGCAATTTGCGTACCAACACTCCCTATTTTGTTCAGTTGATATTCTGTGCGTGACTGTGTGTGCGCGCGCGCGTGTGTGTATGTAGTTATGTTGATGTAATGGTGACAAGAGAGTCAATGTCCAATAAAAATAAGAAACAGTTCATCGTGTCCTCATAAATGTCTGTGGGTGTAAAATAAAACCATCCAATTACGTTGCACTCTGCTGCACGAGGCATTAGCCAAAATTTGCAGTGATATCCTGCATCCTCTAGATGGCGCAACGACAACATATTCGTGCTGATGTAGGCTCACCGGAACGTCATTGCAGCTACCTTCATTTAC
>CAAKHF010001087.1:2002-16030 GCA_901007745.1 Hippocampus kuda | reverse complement strand
CCCCCCCCCCCCCATTGGAAATAAGGGAAAGACTAGCACAACAGTAATTCAAATGCCGTCAGTTTTATCGAACGTGTAAGCAGTTCATCCTTTCAAGCGGTGGTTGTCAAACTTTTACCACCTAAAAAAAATAAATAAAATTACTGAGCTCCGTGAGTACAACTATCATGATGTAATTAAAGTACAGTAGCGTAGTTGTCCCAAATGTTCATTAAAAAACCGGTGTTATTGGATATTGATATATGTTTAATATTAGTAAAAAGTCAGAATAACACTGCTTATTAATGTGATAATTGATTCGTTGTCGATTTGTCAATGGCTTGTCAACCATATTGAAGTACTAAAGCAATTTCCTCATCACCCTCAATTGTGGTTAGTGGTCAAAAGTATTGGGACACCACCTGATGTCACTTCCGGTGAACTCTCCACGCTCTGAAACTACCCTTGTTGAGGCTGCGCCTTCTGGAATAAATGTCATCCCCATAAAAAAGTAAAAGCAAAAAAAAAAAAAAACAAATTCAGACAGAATTTGCTCACCTGAGCTTCTGTGACGACAAATTTTATTAAGGGTAATTTGGCCCTTCCCTAGGTATGTTCGGGTATTTTCCCCGCGCGTCGGCTGAGAGCGGAGGCGATGGCTTGATTTAATGTGAAAAGGGCTCACAAATGCAAAAGCGACTCTTCCCAGAAAAGGGTTCTTGAATTCACACCACCTTCCATCTCTCATCTCCTCTCTGGCGAGTATATGCGCTCACCTATAGTGCTAGAACTGTCTTTGTGGTGCAGCTCCTCCCATGCATGCCAAATTGTATTTTTTACTTCATTAATCCTTTTTTTTTTTTTTTTTTAACTTTTTGGACACAACTGACCAGAGTCAGTGACGAGGAGCTCATGGGATTGTGTGCAATGAACATCTAGAAGTAGTTGTACTTGTTATTATTCTGTATGTGTTTCGGTGTATGTGTAAATAAGAATGGACTCCAGTGAGAGGTGGTTCTCACAAACACCTCCTCGACCGTTTTGACTGGTTTCATAACAGCACCGAGCACTACCTGCTTTTTATTTTATTTTATTTTATTTTATTTTTATTAGAGCTCCAAGTGCTGCTTTTGAATTTCTGACTGAAGTTCAAAAATCTAAGGCCTGATTCTGATTTTTGGCATTGTAAATTTCCAATAACCGATTAATCGGCTGATTAATTTGAAAATGTAGAATTAAATTATTTTAACCAGAAAAACAAAAAGGAAAATTGGTTGGTTAAAAAATAATAATAAATGAAAAAAATCAACCGATTTTCAATTTTGGGAGGCGGGAATGTTGGAATGCCATTATCTTTATTTTATGTTGTCTTGTGTTAAAGCCTTAATTTTTTATTTATTTAAAAAAATTTTAAAGGGAAAAACAATTGGCTAAAATCTGCCGATTATAAAAGAGCTATCATCGGCCGACTAAATCGGATGGGCCTTATCCCCCCCATCAAAAAATTTGGTGTAGAAGAAGAAAACATCTAAAAATATACATATAATGATAGAAGTCTTAAGAAATTCAAACTTGGCACAGATGTACTTCTATACGATATAAGTCCATAAGAGGCCTTCTGGGAATTGTCTTTAGGAGCTTCGTTTGAAGGAATCAACTGAAATCTCACTCACTTTTGTCAATGCATCTATCCTTGTTCAAAATGAATTTTACTTCCAGGGCTTGACGTCTGACAGACTTTAACCAATTCACCCAAAACATGCCCCGATCGGAAGCGGGTATTGTAGACAGATGGGCGATGTGAAAATGGAGGCTTACTATTGAACGTAGGTGGAGAACGACCTCAAAGTTTGATGGTCATTTAGCCGATTTGGAGCTATGAGAGGCCCGTTCATCTCGGCTTGCAGCTCTCATTGATTAAGTCGTTTTTGAGCCCCCACCTTCCCATCAGTTTTGAGCAGAGGAAGAAGAAAAAAAATGCGGGGAACATTGATGTTTACTATGCAAAAGGCAAGAGGAAGAGTTGGATGACTTTTATATCAACTGACCTGTGTAACAATTGCTACTCTCATGTTGCATGCGCCATCGTTACCTGCGCGCTAGGCATCGACATTAAAAGTATGACGCGTTTTCTGCCTCTGATTCTTGTGTCTGAGCCATCAAATCCATCCGGCCTTTTTCTATACTGCTTGTCCTCAACGAGACCGGGATAGTGACAGAAACACACACACACACACACACACACACACACACACACACACACACACACACACACACACACACACACACACACACACACACACACACACACAAATAGGGCAGGGGGTGCCTGCTAAAATGAGTATCGAGCAGCATCGCCATCACAGCAGACCATGTGCACATAGTGAGAGGTTGCCGTACTTACTTTCCGTCTCATCTGCTGAAAGAATTCCATCGGGTGTATGTTTTTTTTTTTGGGGGGGTGGGGGTGACATTTCCAAGGACCGCCGAAGATTGTAATGCAAAGAAGCGCAATGTTTACCTGCGAAAGATGCATCGAAAAGTTGACCGGGCATTCAAGCAAGTGAAGCCAAGCCGAGATAAAAGGCAACAGTTTTTTTGGGAGGGCGGGGAGGCATGAGGCTGTGCAACCGGGGGGTGATGATGCTGATGACTACGGCGGGGGCCTTCTGCGCCTTCAGCCTCATGACCATCGCCGTGGGCACCGACTACTGGTTGTACTCGCGCGGGATGTGCCGCTCCAAGAACCTGGGCGACAACGAGACGGTTCGCAAGAACGAGGAGGTGCTCACCCACTCTGGCCTGTGGAGGACCTGCTGCACTGAAGGTAAGAATAAAAAAAAAACTAAAATTCTTTTATTATAGAACATTCATTTTTTAAATGCAATATTATTATTACTAAAATTGTGTAACTATGAGTATTATTATTGCGATTATCTTATATTCTTTACTGAATTATTAGTTATTTATTTAACTTACTAGGAATGGCATCTTCAAATTTTGGGGGGTGTATTTGTATAATTATGCTTGACTTTGTATGTTATTATTATTTTTATTTCAACCTCTCCTTTTGCAATGGACAAGCTTCAAAGTGCAAAAATGCATATGGCATGGAGTCGTAGTTTGACATTGTCATTTTAACAACCTTAAATATAGAGAAAAGTGTACACGATCATTTTTTTTTCTCCACGACAATTTTTCACAAGTTACAGCCACCGAATGACTTTTGCTTTGGTAACTACGATGATAGAGCCCACGTCATCAATTCCGGTCGATTGGCGTTGCGCATAGGGACATAGTAGTCAATATATCCGCATGTGATGCATGTGGGGGGTCAAAAGGCATGGCGAGCAGCAAGCAAAGTTCGAGTTTCGAGCGTGCGCGTGATAAAACAAAACAAGGAGGAATGTTCCCTCTGTATTAAAAGAGTGCAGTTGAAGCCTGCAGGACATTTGTTCAGATTTTATACGAAACTGTCTCATGAGTTCTTCTGAAAAGTTATCTAAAGCTAAAAAAAAAAAAAAAAAAACGAAAAAAAGGTTTTGAAGCCAAGTTTGGAGCAGAACTGAGGCCAAAGCAGGGACATCAATACCAAAGTGCATCAGATGATGCGCATCCCATTAAGCATGACGCAAGTCAGGATTGGCAGGAGGGAGCATTCAAAGTGGACTGGGTCAAAGTGAGAAAAAAAATGGAAGTGTGTCATGCTCTAAAATAACAGAACGGGGTACTCTAACATTATCAAAAACATTCTCTGCAGGAACATTCCGAGGAGTTTGCAAAGACATCGATCACTTTGCAGAAGATGCGGACTACGAGCAGGACGCCGCAGAATATTTGCTGCGTGAGTAGTCGCTGTGCTCCCATCATATTATGCAGGGTGTTTCTAAAGGCACTCCAAAACTATCTTGGAAATTGAACGGAATCTAATTTATTGTTGCTGCACACGCATGAGTAGAGAGCAACGAAATTCACTTAACAGTTACAACACATTCAAGAGACATTGAAAAAAAAAAAGACCATCTGAGGGAGACAAGACGGAGAAGCCTGACGCGTTGCAGAACGGTACCCTGATTTTCTGAAGTGAAAAAGAAAAACAAGGTCGGAAGAAGGGGAGAAAAAACAAGTCCCGGGGTTTGCGCCTGACTTACTCTCATTTCCACGTATTTCATGTCAGACCTGACACTGATCCTCCGATGTAACTCTTGCAGGATCTCTGTGCAAAAAAAAAAAAAAAAGAGGTCGCTGTTTAGGATTTTTCAGCTTCATTGCTCGTAAACAGAATTCTCCCTTTCAGGGGCGGTGCGAGCATCCAGCCTCTTCCCCATCCTCAGCGTGGGATTGCTATTCCTTGGAGGTGTGTGCGTGGCGGCCAGCGAGTTCTACAAGTCACGCTACAACGTCATCCTGACGGCTGGCATTCTCTTCGTATCTGCAGGTGTGGGACGCACAGACACTAAAGTGGTGGTGGGGGCTGGGGGCAGGGGGCGACACTAGGTGAATTTCTGCGCAGTAGAGATTGACTTTTTTTGTTGTTGTATTTACAAGGGCTGTTGACTTGAATTGAGTAGCGCGCTGGCCCCTGATGACTAAACACCCCCATTTTGTGGGATCTACAAAATATACTGCAAAATGACCCCCCGCCCCAAAAAAAAAAAAATTGGGTTAGTCACTTTTTGACACATCCATCCATCCATTATCCAAACTTCTCAAGATGGTCGCGGGCGTGTTGGAGCCTATCCCAGCGGACTTCGGGCAGCTGGCATGGTACACACCCTGAGCTGGTTGCCAATCGCAAGACACTCATAGATAAACAACCATTCACACTCTCACTGTTCAATTCACTTGCCACACATGTTTCTGGAATGTGGGAGGAAACCGGAGTACCCGGAGAAAACCCACGCAGGCATGGGGAGAACATACAAACTCCACACAGGAAGGCCCGAGCCTGGATTTGAGTTATTTTTCAAAACAACTGTTTTCAGAGCGTACCTTTCATTTGAGCAGGACTCCCATATGCTCATATGCCCACTACTGTATCAAAAAAGGAGTGGCTTATTCAGGGGTTGCAAGGAAAGGGAAAAGACTAGAAAGTAGTCTGATTGTTGATACATGTTTCCCCTGCTTTAGGCTTTTTGTTGTTGTTGTTGTTGTTGTTCTTGACTCCCCACATGTCACTGTTCAGGTTTGAGCAACATCATTGGCATCATTGTGTACATATCGGCCAACTCCGGAGACCCCAGCCAGAGCGACAACAAGAAGAGCTATTCGTATGGCTGGTCCTTCTACTTCGGGGCGCTGTCTTTCGTCCTGGCCGAGATGGTGGGCGTGCTGGCGGTTCACGTGTTCATCGAGAAGCACCGGCAGCTCCGTACCAACGGCCGGCCCTCCTTGCTCAAACCGCCCGTCTCGCGCGGCTCGTCCAACTACCGCAACCGCTACTACAACAACTGTCCCCGCAGGCACAGCAGCAGGAGCAACCACAGCGGCACCGCCGACTCGGCCCCCGACTCCCTGCGAGCGTCCCTGGTGCGGGAGGCGTCGCTCTCATCAGGCGCCTTACCGGGGTTGCCCGCTCCGGTCGTGTCGGAGTTAATGCTTTACGCCCTTAAGGACGCGGACGTGATGTTGGACAGTCTCCCGGCCGCGCCTCAGGATGCAGACGACTTGCTGGCTGGAAACTGCGCAGCCAATCGGAGAACCACTCCGGTCTGATAAGAAACATGACAGGACAATGTCATCTTAATCCAATTCATGATTAAGACTGATTTCTGGCGACATGTCTGCATTCGTGTAGCAAAAGAGTTCAGCAAAAACAAAACCTCTTTTTACAGGAATGCGTGGCTTAAAAAATTAATTTGGGTCACGTCATTTTGCCTCGTACTCCTTTCACAAATGGTTAAAGTTACCATTTCAGAGAACCTTTTTCATTTCCGTACCCCTCACCACAGTGTCTCTGGCCATTCAATGCTTGGGGAGTTCGTAGAGGCCAAGATGAGAGCACGTGTTTTCCTGTAAACGTGGGAGAGGGCGAGGGGGGGCTTCTCAGGAAGAATGTGATAAGGGAAGCTGGAGCCCTGCCAGCCGGTGTGAAAGCACTTGAAATTCCAAAGTAAAAATAGGATTAGCATTACATACGAGAAAAGGCTTGATATATGTGTGTGTGTGTGTCGGGGGTGGGGGGGATTTTTCAACCCTTCTCTGTGACTGTGAGTCATTCAGTCTTGGGAAGAAGCAGAATTTCCCAAAAAGACAAATTTTTCCGGGACCGTTTGTTCATTTTCTCTCCCGAGTCACGTGACCCTCATTGACGCATTCTTCCAGCACCCGAACGCTATTCTCCCCCCTCGAATCGAGGGGTGTGGTGAAGTCCGGGGCTCTTACTTTCAATTTTACTTTGCTCATAAGCTTTCCGCTCGAGCAAGAGGTTGCACTCTTATTTTTGTCTTTTACCCAGGCGACTCAGCAACTAACTAGAAATAATGTTTTCCTGTTCCGTATTTTGGGCTGCTCTTTCGCTGTCTGTCTTTCTGAGCGACTTCCATGTGTTCGGCTGTGGTAAGTGAAAGACACTTTAGCTTCCCTGGAGGTTAAGATGAACTGGGAAAGATTCTTCTGTTAAACAACAGAGCGTAATGAAATTTGTTTTCAATGTAATGATTTCGCCACTATAAATGAAGATGTATTCCATTGTACAATAAAAATGCCACTGGGTGATTACCGGTAATAATGAAATTAATTGTTGTTCTGTGCGGGGGTTCAAACTGTTTGCCATCATAACACCTGTAAACTTTATCGCAGACAAAGTTTTAAATGCGGTTTTTTTTTGGGGGGGGGGGGGGGGACACCCAATTCTCACCCGAGTCGAAAAAGATGAACTATGACCATAAATTATGACATGTGACAAACGCGTTGCGAGGGAGGAAGCGGGCTGAGGGATACTTGACGAAGATGAAACTGCATGACTTTCACAAAGGAAGTTCAAAGAAGTGAACTGCTTCCACTATTAAACAGGAACAACAATAACTGCTGCACCCAAGCTCTACTTTTGACAACACATAGCGGAAGTGTCTAACAACTCGGGAAGGAAGGAATCTTGTCAAAATGGAGAATCGGACCATTTATCAACTGTCTTGCAAGTGTATAAAGATCAAGTTAACCACAGTTAAAGTAAGAGTTTAAAAGAGCTTTAAAAACAGACAACATACTGTACAGGGATGTCTGCGCAAGACATTAGACATGTTTCATGTCTCCTCTCAGCTCTTGGCAGAGGATAAAAAAATCTATGAGTGAGCAGTGTTACATTGAATGCCTAAATGTGTTGCTGCACCATTAATGTTCAAATTATGAGCTGCTTAAAGGGCAATATACAGGATGTGTTTCCCATTTTCTGTTAGCATTAAGCTAGCAGACTAAAGGCAACAATAAATTGTGACTCACCAAGAACTTTGACGACGTGACGACGCATAGTTGATGGGGAACGGGGAGAAGAAAGCCTGCCAGCATCGCTTATTTTCATATTATCAACTGTCAAAAAACAAGTAAACAACTTTCATAATTAAAACGGGGGAGGGAGGGTGCCACTGCGAGGCACTATTGTATGTCTATTTCCATTAGCGTATTTCAGTGTCTTCATCAAACGATAAATATTCCAGTTGATCTCCAAGCTTTCACTGAGTTATTCAAATTCAAGAAGGTTCTTGCGTCAACAACATTTGCCAAGAATCCTTGAATTATCGACTGTAAATCCCCTTTGCTTTCCAGATGACTACTGCACAGACAAGCCTGTATTCAATCCGCCCAGACTAGCGGTCAAGTTTGGCACGTCGACGTCAGCCAACTGCTCTGTTTGCCAACATGCTTGCCGCAACAAGTTGTTTGGTTTGGAAAAATCAATCGGCAAAATACAACGAGACGGGACCACCATTTTGTGGACGGTGGACAAAATGGTTACGTACCCTACGTCTGTCATGTGCTACTACAACAACGGCAACGGATCCCAATGCTGTGGCACCCTGCCCATCACCGTCTACCGTAAGGCCTTCCTTTCTTACCTATCTTACTTCCTTTCTTTTCTTTACCGTTTTTGGACCTATGATAAGTGCCTGTTGAGATTTAAAAATATTTGCCACTACCGCTGAGAAGTGTCAAAGTGCTCTTTTTTGTTGTTGTTGGCTTATAAAACTAAGACCAAACTATTTGGAAAAAGCACAAAACGACACGCCTTGCTCAAAAGGAATTAATCTTATCATTTTAAAACATCACCCTGACAATAAAGTATGGTGCAGAAGACATTTTGAGTTTGGCCTGCTTTGCTTCATCAGGGCCGGACAGCTTGGAATCATTGGAATCAAAAACAAAAAAAAAAGCAAGTCTTACCAAAACAAAATCTGCCTTTTGGAGTGAGCAAGACATAGCCCAGACCTCAACCCATTTCAGATTATTATTACTCTTGATTAATTTGAAGACGGCCATACACATGAAATACCCAAATAATATGACATAACTAAAGCGGTTCCGTCTGGAAGAATGGGTTAAAGTTCCCGATGTCCATAATACATGCATTGACATATGTTGCTTTTTTAAAATCAAAAATATTAACAAAACGGGGATAAACCTCAGCTTTTTCCATTAAGGAAAAAAATTAAGACCATTATAATTTACAATTTGTTATTTTGCCATTGTTGAAGTCTGCAGTGAATGCATTCCAATTCATAAATTGTATAATAGCAAATTACTTTGAAATGGACAATAACTACTTATACTGAGTGTATTTTCGGAAGTAAGTTCCCCAACACCATCTTATCCCCATGCGTCATCAATAATCATAAAGGGAAGTGGTCAAAATGGGAACATTTTGTTTATTTTACCCCCTCTTCCCCTTGTGTCCTCGCAGAGCCTCCCACAGAGGTCAAGGTGGGGTTTGTCGGTCACTCCGGGCCGATGGTGGAGGGTGAACAGTTTGCGCTGTACTGCAGCGTGAAAAAAGTTGCTCCTCTCAAAAACCTCATCTTGACCCTCTACCAAGGGGAAAACGCAGTCGTCCAGCGGCACTTTAAGAACAACACAGAGAAGAAGCCGGCTGACAGACAGTTCAACCACATTATCAATGCTACCAAAGAAAACGATGGAGCCCAATATATGTGTGACGCCCAGCTGGACATGAGACCCGATAGTGTGCTGTACATTGCTCAGTCTGGTCGTGTCATCGTCGATGTTCACTGTAAGTTTGACAGCATGTGCCACAAATATCGGTACCCTGTCAAACATGATGGCCCATTTACACCACAAAAAAAATGGTTACAGATCTTTAGCATTTTTGCCAAGCACAATCTCACTATTTTATTTTTTTATCCCCGTCAATCGACACACAGATAAGCCTGACTTCAACGGACCTGCTGACAAACAGATCAGCCTCACAGTGGGAGATCCCCTTCACCTCAACTGCTCCGCCAAGGGCAACCCGAGACCCTGGGTGACGTGGACCCTCCCGTCAGCCGCCACCTTCGAAGGCGAAGTCTTCTCGGTGGACTCGGTCACCACGGAGCATCGAGGACAGTACATCTGTTCTATGAGCAACAAATTGGGAATGACCAATGTTGAGTTTAACGTGGACGTACAGGGTGAGTTGATGACTTATACTTGAATGGCGTGTGCACAATTACTGTCATGCTGATTCGCTTATTGGTTATTCATAATTACTGGCACAACTGGTTGAAAGTCAAAAATTCACACTACACAGTAGTGTAGTGTCATATATGTGTACAGTTAATTCCATGATTAACGTTTCACGATTAAGAGGACTTGAAAGTTGAATGTGTTACATTGTGGAAGGGTTTTTTTTTTTAATTCCACAAAGACAAGAGTACTGCACTCATGATGGGTTGTTAACCCTTTCATGCACCCTGTAACCTAAGATGTCCACTGAAGTAACCTCCGTCCCCGAAAGGGTTAATTTGATCCATCAATGCATCCGTATTCGTACTTGACTTCGCTTCTCCCCGATGTTAACTTTGTCACCCTTTCATTCTCTCTCTTCGCAGTCAACTACCTGATTATTATTTTCGCGGTGGTCGCAGCAGCAGTCGCTCTTGGGGTCCTCATCATCTCGGCGGTGTGCGTCTATTCCTACAGAGTGAGCCGGACTGGCCAATACAGCCTGAAGGACGTGTTGCGTCTTCGTACCCCGCACGTGGCCCTCCCAGCTGGGGAGTTGTAAAGGGCGAGGTATGGAACGAGCACGAAGGCGTTGCTGTTTCTCCAAACACGTGCATACTTGTGCAAAGTCGATTCACAAAGTCCATCGACGGCACAAAGCTTCCACCGACAATATGAGGTCCGTGTTTGAATTGTTGTTGTTGAAGCGAATGGAGATTATGTGAGTGGTATTGATTGCTGCTGCTGGTTGGTGCATTTATTTGGATGCAGCTTCCAGGTTACAGATTTTTAAATTTTTTTTTACATTTCATTCATACACTGGTGCCTTGAGAAAAGAATAACATGACGCGCCATCTACACAATATGTATTTAAGACATTGTGTTCGTAAAGCCCGCTTAGCGTGATGCTAACAAGCAATGTAAAATCCGATCGACGGCTCCTTAAGTAGCATCTATGTTGCTGTGTTTCAACCCTTAAAGAAAGGGGGATTCGAACAGCGCAGCAACACCTGTAGAAAGGCAAAAAACAATAACGATCGGCATAGATTCTTTATCCTCTGACGGTTAATGTTACAGCTCGCTGAGGAGTTGTAACTTCAACGGCTTGCATATGTCTGTATTACACTCCCCACAAGTGGCCATGTTAGTTCTGTACATTCAGTTTAATCATGTTAATACGACAAATATATAATGTACAAGAATATCGTGCCATTTTCCCCAATTTAAAAAAAAGCATTGAAGGTTGATGTAGATTTTTGGCACTTCCATTAATTTCAATGGGAAAAGATGATTTGAGAGACGAGTGTTTTGAGTTATGAATGTTGTCTCTGAATGAAATTATGGAAAAAAATCTACATTAATTGCACTTTTTTCTTGACAAGCAAAAGCAGTTTCCTTTTGTATGTGCGTGGTAAAAAGCACAATATAAACATTTCAAATCATGTTTCATTATTTTCGTCTCTATGAGAAATAACTGAGATCTCGCGTTTTCATGTCTAACACTAATCAAAATGTTTTTAATCTGAAAAGGAAAAAATATATATATCACACACACTGGCAATTAAAGCTTCAAGTGGTCACACACGATTAAATTTGGATTAAGAGGATCACAATTTAGTGTCGCCCGTCTGTCTAGTAGCAGTCATTCAAAAATGGGTCGTTAGCCAAAATGAACTGAAAATGACCGCTTCAAATCAGATTGCACACTTCCTGTTTCTTTTCGGGCAGGAGTTCGGGAGACTTTTTTTTTTTCCTCATCGACAAGACTACCAAATTACAGTGAGAGTTGACTTTGGGGCTGAATTGAAAATGAAAGTGAGATTAAAAAAAAAATGTATTTTTTTTTGAAGGGGGGGGCTAAGAATATGGAAAAACAAACTAAAAAAAATCAATTATGAGAGGGTCACATGCTAAAAGCGAAAAGCTAAAGTTTCTTCTTCTTTTTAAAGTGGAGAGGAAACGTCATTCGTTTTGGTCAAACATTTCTGGTGAAATGACCGCCATTTCTTTGAAGTGTAACACTGACAAAAAAAAAGAGGAAGCTCAACTAGTCCCAAAGGTAATAAAGTATCTGCAGGAATTCCTTTTTGCTTTCCTGTTTATCCCAACAGTAACACCTCCCAGGAAGCTTTTTGGCACCTCGCACGGCTCATGTGCTTCTGATTCGCGTCAGGAATCTCTACAGTACTTCCATTTTTGCGCTAAGAAAGTTCAGCCTTCAATAATAAAACACAGATGAAATTGTAATAATGGATAGTGCCGGATGCTACTGAACTGACTGCTGTTCAGCAAGGCTTGCTATTTTCAATTGTCTGCTGTGTTCACTGCATGCTAAAACGCAACGATAGTACTATGACGGCATGTTAGTATAACCGCACTTTTTTTTTTAAATATACTGTACATGACATCATTGAAGGGGCGGACATGTTCTCATTGTGAATACAAGGCTGGAAACAACTACACATCCTGCCTTTGAAAGTTATTGCCCTGTCAGTTTTTCTTTTTTTTTTTTTTTGTATCATGAGGCGAAATCAATGCACATATAAATCACTCTGATGTACTCTACTGTGAAAATGGCACCTGATGTGGACACTGTTGGTCCAAGGTTTTTTATTTTTTTTATTTTTAATATATGTATGTAAATATGTGTCATTTCTATGAATAAAACATATTTGTTGAAATGCGTTAAACAAATAGTCATTGGTGATGTAGCGGTTCACTATAGTGTTAGCGGTTTGATAGCTGAATGAGTCACCCTTTTAAGCACACATTAATAAACTGAATCCTGAGTGGCCAGCTAAAGACGAAACGCTTACTTCCACCTTTCAGGTATCAGATAACACAACGGCAGGGCTCACTAGCAACAGCTAAGCCAAAGCTAAAAATAGGATTTGTGTAAACAGCTTGTTGTTCGCTCAGAGGATCAGAGAGGCGTTTAACTTGTATTTAACGTAGTTTCAAGTCACCAAGTTGGTTAGAACGTCGCCACTGAACACATTTGGACAGTAGGATGAGCGGGACTGGGGCGGTTATCGACAGCGCCTGGGATCACAATGACATTTCAGATGACGACGACGTCAACAACCCTTACGTCGGCACGCCGAGTTTGTTTCGGATGAGACACTGGGTCAGAACTCAGCCCATGTCATGAGATAGTTTTGTGCCGAATCTGTTTGGAGTCGGTCAAACATCTTGGTTAGTTTCACGTGTAGTATAGACCCTTTCATCGTCGTTGAAGTAGTAGTCAGTGACAAAAGTACGCCAATGTCCTGGCTGGGCCTTTGCCCTTCCCAAAGGAACTTTGCAAAGACGTTTGTTTTATTTTTTTCCTCGTTTTGCTCGCTCTTGGGTTTCATTTTGGCGGTAATCTATCACGTGACCGAGAAGCGCCGCCTTCACCTGCATCAAGAGTGACATATTGTAGACGGATATAACAGAGAATCCGCTAATATTTCAAAATAAAACATCTTTCAGATTCTGAAATGAATAAAACGGAAATAATGTAATTAGTACAAATGTATGTATTTAGTCTATCTGTGCGGCCCGGCACCAAATGATCGGGGGAGGGGGGGGCGTCCATTTCAGCATACCTGCCATTAATCCAATAAACTAAAAAAAATTGTGAATTAACCAGTCCCTGAAAGTTCATATTAACTATGTTTGAATTTCGACCACATCTATTTTTAAATAAACATACCTGCTAAAATGTACAACGGCGTTCCATAGAGACGTAATGATAACGGTAATGTTGCGATATCGTGATATGAAAATTGCCACGATATGGTCGTCGTCATGTCATGCTATTAAAAGCACCACATCTGTACATCTGGCCGGGTTATTTTCCATTCGTGCAGTTTCAACACCCTCTAGTGGTTACTTTATTAGTGCAGTTTAATTTTAATGACGCGAGGACGGAACACGTTTGAGTTCTTCCACAAACTGACTCAAGTCACAACCTGTGCGTGTATTAGCAAGTAAGTGCTCACTATTCAAAGTTATTAGCGTTATCAGCCAAACACAGCATTGTGAACTACATAGACCATGATGTTTTTTTAGTATGTCGTTTTTTATACGGTATGAAGAGCTTTTTTTTATATCGCCAACTTACCCGCAATATTGTGATAATTTTCGTCTTGTTAGGTTCGTATGGTGGGTGATAATATCATGTCATGACTTTTGGATATTGTTCCATCCGCAGTTTTCCGTATCCCTTGGAAACTTTTTACCTCATGTCACTTCTTCTCTTGGACTTCACACATTCAAACTACGATGGAAGAGAAGAAGGCTAAAATCCTCATATAAGAAATAGATCCTGTTTTCTCAAATCGCTCTGTCTTGGTCAAATGACATGTAAACAGAATGGCGGGGGGGGGGGGGGGGGGGCCCTTTTTT
>CAAKHF010001085.1:1993-16790 GCA_901007745.1 Hippocampus kuda | reverse complement strand
AACTGTGGTGTTTTCGAAATATAATAATAAACACAAGGAGCGTCTAATCTGGCCGCAACACTGATCGCTATGGTACTGTTGAATGCCTTCAAAATACGATACAACGCAAATTCAAAGTGCATGAAAATGACGACTCACCACAGCCCCGAGCTTGAGTTTCTGCAACTAGACGGTCCCATCTCGGGGTAATAGGAGACAATGACACCTCAAGTGTGTGGTTTATGTCCAGTCTACTTCGTAATTTTGTTTTAGTCGCCGTTACTTCAGAAAACCCCCACCTCACACAGGTAGGATGTCGGAAATAGCAACAGCGCTATTGTGGTGATCTCAGAGTATTCAGCCATAACTTTAATCCAGTTGTCTCGAACGTACTTTTAAGGCCGCCGTCATTTGCGATCTCAAGCAGTTTTTTAAAAACCCTCTCAGGCTCAAAATAAGTTCTTGTTACAGGTAGAGTAAAAGTACTTGGTTGTTGCAAATCTGCATCACCTGCCATGAGAGAACTCTTTTTGCGACCTTCAACGTTTTGTTTCTAGCGTAATCGGTCACGTGACGGAGAAGTGTGGCTTGACGTGAGTCAAGCGTGACACAGACGGATGTAACGGAGAATCCGGTAACCTTTCAAAATAAAACATCTTTGTATTCCGAAATAAATAAAACGGAAATAAGGCAAGTTCTTTCTGTGCGGCCCGGTACCAAATGCCCTGCGGACCGGTACCGGTCCGCGGACCGGCGGTTGGGGACCCCTGCACCAGCGTGTCAATAAAACACTGAGTGGCTCAATCATGGGCTTCCTTCATTAAGATCGGTGTTTTAAATGAAGAGCTATTTCGATGAAAATGGAGACTGAATCATTTATGGGCTCTTGAGCAAATTGGTACAGGGTTTTTTTTTTTCTCAAGGTGAAAGAAATCCTCTCAAAAGCTCAACACATTCATGTACAGTATGGCGCTTCAATTTGGTCTGAAATACCAGAAATCCCCTGAAACAAAGAGACTGCATTGCTGCAGATGAGTTGTGGACTGATGTAGAACGTCCTGAATGTCTATAAGGCCTCAGGGCAACTTCCCGGAGCAGGTCGGAGGTCATCACAGTCAATCACACAGTGGACCCCCCCCCCCCCCTCCTGTTCCTGGCATCCTTTGTGGCTATTGAAGAAGAAGAAAAAAAAACTCTCTCTTCATAAACTACCAGTGAATAGGCTTCCAGCTGCTTGCCGACATGAAAAGACACCGAAGTGGAGGGGGTGGGAGATGAATGCAGGAGGCTTCTCTTGTCACTGTTATTGAAATGGTGGAGAAACAAAACCTGCGGCTGGAGGTAAAAGATGCTGGGAAGAGAGAGACGATGGAGAGTCGGAGGAGTGAAGCGCACACACTTTAACTCATTCAGTACCAGCCAATTCTGGACCAAGTCTGAAAAGACGTTTAAAAACGTCTTTGGGAGTGAATGAGTTAATGACGGCCAGTGCGTCGCGCAGAAAGGATTTGCACGTCACATTTGAACAGGATGGCCACATGGGAGATTTGTTGACAAACTTACAAAGAAGAGAGCGGGCGGGCAAAAGGTTTAAAATGCTGTGGTCAGGACTTCACATGACACTACATTCTTTATCTCATAATGTTCACTTATTAGTCGCCGTTCATGCGTTTTGCATTTTTTTCCTTGTGCCAGTTCCAGTTTGAGATGGGTCTGCTGATGGCTGTGACACTGTCGACCATGGTGTGCTTGAGTCGTCTCTACACCGGCATGCACTCAGTTCTGGTGAGCTTGTCGGCCTCGTACTCGCTCAAACACTCTCATGGGCGCGGCATTAAACATTCAAGCTCAATTCAAAATACATTATTCATTCGTATCTAGTTAAACTTTCTGGCAGGGTTTTAAAGACATCATCTGCCGTTCTCAAAATACCTCCTAAAACGTTGGCTGTAAATAACAATCAGCAACGATGTCAGAGGTGTGTTGCCGAAAGGATGAATGGACAAATTCCCTGATATTGAAAAATCTGGACGCAAAATTTGATTTAAGGGCAAAATTTTACAACAAACACAAACTCATGATTTGAGCTGGTCCACGACTAATCTACACTACAATGTGAATTGTTGTGGTTGTTTTTGTGTGCCTCTCATCTAGTCAGTTCGGAAAGGCTCCAGATTGCCTGTCACCCCTTTTGATTTTTGTCCCGAAAAATCACCACATCAGAGCCAAAACATTTCAGTCTGTAGAAGAGCACATGTTGAGACTAGAGATGGGCCGATTGTCTGTCAGGCTGATTATTAACGCCGATCTTTGGTATTTTAAAGCATATCGGCATCGGCATTTTTAAAACTCCTGGCGGTCAATAAGGGATCTATTTAAAACTGGGTTATTTTCATGTTGCGTAACAGCCAAAATGCTGGGAACTTCCTGCACTCTTTTTTTTCTTATTTGCCAGTCCAAATATTTTTACTCCACACTGGTAGTTTCATGCGTCCGTAGATGTAAAGTACATATATTTGTGAAACATTTTTTTCAGCCATATCGTTCAGCCCTACTAAGTACATTATGTTTAAATAGGCGTTAATGTAATCTTTGTATTGACCAGTTTAGTTGGCTTGTTGATAGTTGCGTTGACTTCTTATGAACTCATTCACTCCCAAAGACGTATTTAGATGTCTTTTCAGACGCGACACATTTAATCCCAGCTCCTCATTTTATATTGACTGTACTTGAAAAGGGTCTGAAAATGGCAATTTTCAGACCCTTCTGAAAAGACATCTAAGTACGTCTTTGGGAGTGAATGAGTTCAAGATTAAGTATTATTTCAAAACAAAATGACGTGAATTCAGCCTTTTTTCTCCAGGTCAATATTTGTCTTTATCAACCAATGTGAAATCAAAACACTGAAAGTAAAACATTGCAGTTGTTTCAAAGTGCAAGTAATTAACCCTTACAGGGACAGCAATTATTGCAGTGTACAGCTTATGTTATCAGGTAACAGGGTGCATGGAATGGCTCATGCAAAGTGCTAATGTCATGTTTCGGTTTGTGACCAACAGGTGGCACTGTGGGGCTTTTCCCCCTGCAGCTGCACACCTGTTGGTCATTAGGTAATTAGGGCTATAAAAGGACTCCCAGCCCGACCACTCACTGTCGGGTCATTGTTTGCTCTAGCTACTGTCATGGTCATTTGTTTGCTGCAACCAGGTTTGTTTTAGTCATGTTTTGGTTACTGTTATGTTTTATCTTCAGTCATGATTTTTGTTTGATACTTTGGACTTTGTTAGTTTTGGATTTAGTTTTCTTTGTTTTATCAATACACTTCTTCAAATACACCCTGCTCCTCTCTCCTGCCTGCTTTTTGGGGTCCACCACCACTTTGCTACGTGACAGCTAAATTATGAAGTCTTGATAATTTATCATTGTTTCTCCTTTAGGATGTCATCTGTGGTGTTTTGCTCGCAGCCCTCCTATTGTTTCTCACACACCCCTATTGGGAAGCCTTCGACCGGTTCCAGCTCACCAGTCGCGTCTCGCCAATCCTGGCGTTGACGCTGCCCCTCTTTCTCAGCTACACATACCCAGAGCTGGAGCATTACAGCACCACCCGGGGGGACACCACCACCATCCTTGGAGTCGGGGCTGGCTGCTCTGTGGGATATTGGGTGAACAAACAGTTAGGGGAGACGTTTGAGCCCAAAGGAGTTCTGCCTGTTCCCTTACCCACACTGACAAGATCCACACTGGCGTCTGGCACCGCCCGCTTCCTCGTTGGAGTGGGAGCACTAGTGGGTACTCGGCAGATTATGAAAGCGGTCAGCCTGCATTTGTTGTTCTGGTGGCACAAAGTACCAAACTATGACCAGAGTGCCAGGATGCGCAAAGAGATTGAAGTACCAAGCAAGTATGCCACCTACACAGCTGTTGGACTTGTTCATTCTATAATGGTCAATAGAGTCTTCCTTCTACTCGGGCTATGATTAATAGAACATTGAAGAAAACAACCAGTAGTCAATGTTTATAATCTGCACTTGCAGTGACAAATATTATGTATACTGAATCCTAATAAATACTTAATGGGTTGTTGAGGGTGGTTTAGTTCTTCTTTATTTTTTAAAAGCAAATTTAGACCATTCTATTAATAAAATGATGGTGTTCCTATGAATCCAAATTTTTGCCTGCTGAAAGTTAGTCGATTGAAAAAATTGCATTCTTCTTAAAGCAGGACAATTTGTACCATCTCTGAAGTTCAATTGAAGCACGCATACTCGCTGTTGACACCTGCAAACTTGCATATTACCGGATGTTTTTTTTCTGGGTTTTTTTCTGTTTTGGGTTTGAAAAAGCAAACAAACGCATTTCCATTACATTTCACTGGTCTTCAATTCAATTTTTGCCTTTTGCACAGTGACCTGGTCGCTACCCCCAAACAAATATAAGGGTGGGATCAACGATGACTTCAGACAGTGTTTTGATGTTGGCATGTGAACTTGTGTTACTAGAAAAGCTTTGCGCAATATACAGTCATCTTCTCATATAATTACAGTGTAGACACACGAGTGATCACGTTCTCATTGCAAGCAAGCACTTATGCTGTGGCTCCAATAAAGGACCAGAGCCAAGATTGCATAAAACAGAACCGGTTGAACAGAATTGTTTGAGAGGGATGTTAATAATAATTATCCTGCAAGTTTCTACAAGTCATCATCTATGTTGCCAATATTTTGGGCGAACAGTGATGTTTGAAGGAACGATGGCGTGCCGGTCAGCCTTACTTTGAAAGATGGCTTTGTCAGCATGCTTTCCTTATTAACTTCACTTACGGAGAGAAAAAGTTCAGCTCACAAACGGTACTGAAAGAAAAAAAAAAAGCTTTGAAAGTTTAAAGCTTTATTGACTTCTTTTCAGATGGGAATCCAACAATCAGGAGAGGATAGCTAAGGATAAGCTGACACTTGTAATTTGGGTGTGCTGGACAACACAGAAAATGATCAGATGCATTTTGCATCACACATTTGGTTCTGGTTCACTTTGTGCTGCTATTATTTTTACCGGCTGAGATGTCACTGATGAGGTAAAACCTTTTTTTAAAAAGTATCTATAAAAGAAAAACATGATAGGGTGAAGAGACCTGAACCACACCAGCGGACTAAGATTACTCAGAGGAGGGTTTGCACTTGACAAAACAAACCACGCGAGTGTCCATTTGAAGTGAAACAAACCAGCGGAGTGTGACCACACCCTGAGAAGCTGGTTCTTCTGCATGGTTGATCCTCATTGTATCGGTGTGAAAACAAAGGGTAGCCAAGCGGCCGTGTGCTCCCCTTTCATTCAGATCTTGTTAAAGGCAGCCACGTCCACAGACTGAACATATTCCTCGAAGGCGGTGATTGCTTCCTCCAGCTGATCCGTGCCCACTTTATCATCTTCTACCACGCATCCTATTTGGAGCTTCTTGATTCCATAACCCACCGGGACCAGCTTGGACTGTCCCCACAACAGCCCGTCCATGCCGACACTGCGGACACACTCCTCCATCTTGCCCATGTCCGTCTCATCATCCCAGGGTTTGACGTCAAGAAGGATGGAGGATTTGGCGATGACTGCTGGTTTCTTGGACTTCCTGGCCGCATACTCTGCGAGCCTCTGCTCTTTCATTTTCGCTGCCTCTTCGCCGTCGCCTTCGTCGTCTGAGCCGAAGAGGTCTAGGTCTTCGTCGCTGTTGGTGGATGTGGGAGGAGTATCTGGCAGCACAAACTGTTTGTTGACCGCAGGGAGGTCAGCTTTTCCCCCGTGGAAGGATTTGATGTGGTTGTACCAGCGCAGGAGATGACAGAAAGTCGGTGAGGGAGCAGAGGCGATGGCCTCAAAGACGGCCACGTCAGCTTGAGATGCTACAAAGCCTTCGATGTAGCTTTTGTCCGACAGGAAATCATTGAGGGCTTTGAGGGCCTTGGGTGTGCTCAAATCCCCAAACACAGTTTTGGAGGACGCGGAAGCTCGTGGGGCTTTTACTTCAGTGGGGAACTTGTGTCTGATAACATCCTGGAGGGGAACCTCATGTGTGAGGTGAGTTTCAGCCGTGTGGCCACTGGAAAAACCACAAGCGACAAAACAGGATGAGCTTAGAATCGATGCACATACAAGCCGTGAAAAAGAGCACACATGCAGGTTAGTTGACGTCATAGACAAACATCCTAGAGCAGGGGTGTCCAACTCATTTTTTGTCGGGGGCCACATCGTAGTTATGGTTTGCCTCGGTGGGCTATTATGACTGTGAAACCAAACAAAATGCAGGAACGCCTCATATTACAAATACACACAACAAAAGTTTTGAATTCAGGCGTCAGTTAAAAACTGTTCAAATATTACATTTATTTTAAAAGGGGGATTGTGAGTCAAAAAAAAGCTTGAAATATCGCCACATTGTAAAAGTGACGACAATTTGCAATTTTGGGTATTTTCGCAAGAAACTTGCTTTCGTGGGCCAGATTAACTGATGCGGCGGGACATGGCTGGCCTCCGAGTCTTGAGTTTGACACCTGTGCCGTGGAGTGAGTCAAAGTGGAAGTAAACAGGGCTCAATGATGTTAATGTACAAAACGAAGCGGCTCAAGACTCTGGCGCTGGTTCTTTTATTGTCCTCATTCACTGGCATACTTCCAAATGTAGTTCTGCTACTACAATTTAAGAATGGCATTGCCTTATTCTAGTTTGCAAGTTGAGTGCAGAAAAAGAGGAATTCACAGGAAAGGCTCCAGGTCCATCTCAAGGGCGGCGCAGGGCATCGTCAGCTCAAAGTTGTTAATGACTTGTGGGTGGAGGACCCCGAGATGTCCAACGCTTTTTCCATGGACAAAGATCTCCGCACAGCGCCCGGGGAAAAAAGTGGAATCTGGAATAAGAGAAACAATCATCACTACTGATGCAGTTTTGCCCCGATTCCGAGGTTGTGACTCCAGCGAACGTGCCAGAATCACCCAACCACCATAGATGAAACTCTGCAATCGAGACCATGATGTGGGCATTGTGATGGCACAATGTACTTTTGCAAAGTTTTTTTTCTTTTTTTCTTCACACTATTGTTTAATTCACTCACTCAAACGATGATGGCGGCCTATATTGTCATAAAAGAAAGTTCTGTCATCTGAGCCATGTCTGTACATGTTTGCCCAGTCATCTCTCCAAAAGGCAAGTGATGCTGTTACAGGCTACACTCTTGTTGCTACTTCAATGCTAAATTGGAGAACCCCCAAGGAGTTGCACTTTACGACTTGATGTTGATAGTTGTCAACAATAACCTTGACTCATTTGTCCAGTTAAGGTAGGATGACCTTTCTCTGATCAGGAGTTGGGTATTCTGTCATTAATGACGGAAGGCCCGTAAGTCTGTCACTGACAGATGTCCATTTTGCTGACAAATGACAACAAACTTTTTTTCATTCATTCATTCATCTTCCGAACTGCTTTATCCTCACTAGGGTCGCGGGGGTGCTGGAGCCCATCCCAGCTGTCTTCGGGCAGTAGGCGGGGGACACCCTGAATTGGTTGCCAGCCAATCGCAGGGCACACAAGAGACAAACAACCATGCACGCTCACACTCACACCTACGGACAATTTAGAGTGTTCAATCCGCAACAAACTTGATATAAAAATTAAAACAAATCGAAATTAACAGACTGACACAAGTGGGGTTTTATCCATCGGTGCGATTATTACTACCGACGGACCACTCAGTACGTCACTGACATCAGCCAAATGAAACACATCCCGTATTTTCCACACGATAAGGTGCATCTAAAAGCATTCAATTTTATAAAAAGCTGACCGCGCGCCAAATAATCCGATGCACCTTATACCTGTATATAGATCAATATTCTGATTTCTTGGATGTAGTATTTTAAATGCTCTATAAAGTGCGTTGTTACAGCTGCAGCGGTTGTGAAAGTGCTATGTAAATAAAGCTGCATTGTATTGTATTGTATTGTATTCCCTTTAGCACAGCTCCATCTAATGGATGTGTAACGCAACCGTAGCCACTATTGTAGCTTCTATTCTATGCGCCTTATAATGCGGCGCACCCTATACAGTTAAACCTCGGTTTTCGAACGTCGCTGTTCTCGACCAAATCGGTTTTCAAGTTTGTTTATGCCTCGGATTACGACCGAAAATCAGTTCTCGACTAAACTGAGCTCACTTGAATGCGCCACTTGACTCCTCTCTCCTTCCTTACACGAGGAAGTGACGCTTCCTCGGGTAGGCGAGGAAGTGACGCTTCCTCGTGTAGCGTTCCATTGTGAGCAGACGTGTTCAATAAAGACTTTTTTTTTAAAGACCGTGGTTTCGGTTTTCGAACAGCCTTCTGGAACGGATTATGGTTGAAAACCAAGGTATGACTGCATATGAAAGCAGTTTTTACATCAGCCATTCATTGAAGATGCCCCTTATACTCTGAAACACCTTATAGTGCGGAAAATACAGTACTAATTGCTTCCGAGTAAAACTATTCAAGCCGGACATGTTCATGAAGACATGGTGTAAAAAGGTGGAGGTGTCTGCAATGCCGAAGTGAAGTGAGCAAGAATGCTCTCTTTCCACATACATGGTGATGTTATCAGTTTACGACGGACCTGGCCAATGACATTTCGAGATTAGGAATTGTGTCTGATGTCAGAATATATCAGAAGGCATGTTCAGTCAGCACTGTACTTACTGTTGGTTAGAATACAAGTAATCACTGTAACTATGACTTAACGACAGCATGACTGTACTGTACTGACAGACTGCAGCACATTTCGGCTTACTTCCACTTATGGCAAGGTCCTCGCCATATGAAGTGGACTCTGTTGTCAAGTCATAAGTGTCTGAGGCAAACGCTAGCGTTATTATTGTAATGGCCATTCTCACAGCAGACATTGCGGCACCATCATTGTTTTTGTTACAGTACTTTTGCATATGTAGTACAGCCTGTTTATGACTTATTTTACTCGGAACTGCAACATGAATCATGAAAACTTATTATTAATCAAAAACACACACACACACACATACATTATATATATATATATATATATATATATATATATATATATATATATATATATATATATATATAATAAAAAAAAGGTCAGACATTATTACTCCATAGCAAATACCTCTGTGGCCATGGAACCATAATTGGACTCCATATCTTATTAATTTCACAAAGATTTCTTGTGAATCTAATGTGAGGGAACAATATCCAAAGCCATCTTCAGTTAAAAGGGAGACCGACAATTGGCTCAGCTTGCTTAAAAATAGTGACTGATAATCATACTGATTTGTGATTCACAGGATATGGGAGTTGCTATGACAACATCCCCCCACACACAAGAGACATGGCATTCTACTGAAGTCCGCTGCTGGGTTTTCAGACACCAAGGCTCACAGTACAGTATATACGTAGAAAGAGAGAAAAAAAAGCTGTTCCTTTATCAAAATAGTTTCATTTTGTCTTAGCTCACATGTACTCACACTTTGAACAGAAAGCAAAGACAGCAGTAGAAATAGGTCTGCAGCATCTTCGATGATCAGTCAGTCATTGAAAATCGAACCAGGCCACTTTCCGCCCTTTCTTCAACAGGCTGCGCTCAGTGACAAGAGGACATTGGCTACGGTTTCGAAGACCCGTCTGAGAAAGATTCAAATCGGACTCTCGAC
The DNA here is from genome assembly GCA_901007745.1 of Hippocampus kuda. Classification (NCBI taxonomy): domain Eukaryota; kingdom Metazoa; phylum Chordata; class Actinopteri; order Syngnathiformes; family Syngnathidae; genus Hippocampus; species Hippocampus kuda. The sequence continues at coordinate 7,112 of CAAKHF010001085.1, read as the reverse complement.
AATCACTTGAAAATGAATTCTTGACAAAATTATTAATCAGTGTACCCAACTTTGCAAAAATGAGCTATGCCCAATATGACTGCTCACACTTAGGGCCAGCATTGACCAACCGCAGGATGCGCAGACTCAAACGGCATACAAGTTACCCCACAAACATGAACAGCAATACACAAACAATACAAATATTAAACGTTACACAAGTTTACTTGGCCAGGGTTGCCCCAGTGATTTAAATGACGGTAACCTGTCCAATGGCTGCCATGTGGAATTATTTTGCTCATTTAATGACATCTCTCTGAAGCATCATACTGTATTCACGCCATCTGTAATGGTCAGTGCTCTCGCGGTAAGTTTAGAGTTACATCAAGTGTTTGGGCAGATGCACATATTTTACCAGGAGCACAGTCGCGCTTCACTTAAATATTTTGGAGTGCTGGTAGAAAATGTAGGCATGCATTTCAATTTGACTGGCACAGTAAATATTCCCCTTTTGCTCCAGTTTCACTGTCTTACTGATAAATACTTGCAAAAACTACAAAATTTTCAATGCCCGTTTTATTGTACATGTTCTGGGATACCATAAATTCCAAGTATAAGCTATACTGTTGAAATACTACAAATGTAAAGTTAATACTTAAAGACCAAGAGTGTGCACAAGGACCAACGTGTGTGCAGTGAACATTTCCGGGACAAGGAGCGATTTATAGTTGGAGATAAGACATGCCACACAGGTGATTTTAAAAAAACCAAAGCCGTGCTGAGCATTTTTAATGAGCAGGAAGTGCGAAATGAATTGAACTGCCCGAGGGAAGATCTGCTTTCGATCAAACCTCCGCCATCCCCAGAGGTTGCGGCCGCATTACGTCCATAATCCGAGTCTGCGCTCGTAAATTAAACCGCAAAGCAGCACTCTGATCATCATGCGCATAAAGTAGGAAGACTTAATTCCAGCATTGTACATGCGCGTGTAACTCGCTCGTGACATGGCAGACATGGTGTTGTCTGCTACGCTTCCTGATCCCACTCGTTCTCCAACGTAGACTTATTTCACAGTATTGTCTGGAAACAGTATGGCTTCACTCTTTAAGTATTAATGCTAGAGATGCATTCCGTTCAGTGTCGCTTTGTGTGTATATCATTGTGCAGGCTAGCCCAAAGTTGACACACGCGTTCCGGTTATCTCGTGACAGGTTCAAAGAACATGATGACCAGCTAAATTATGTCGTTTTTTATTTTTTTAAGTTATTAATTGTATTTGAAAAATAATGTTTTCAAATTCATTTTCGACAAACATGTACTTTTTATGCGAATGCCATACGTATTTGAAATATCCTTTCCACTGACATTCCAACAATGGACAAGCACAATTTAGAAGTATTGTTATTATTTATTTTACTTCACTCATTCAGTCCCAAAGACGTTTTCACACGTCTTTTCAGACTTAGTCTAGAATTGGCTGGTATTGAATGAATTAATAGCAGTGGTCCCCAAACAGTGCCACTGACCGTGTAAGAACAGTTTGAAATATCACTCACGTCATGGTGTCGTATGTTGTATTCTGAGTCAACTGATTGTGAAGGTAATGAAACAGTGCCACTAACATCGATATTTAAGTGTGCGTAGTTCTAAAATATCTACAATGAATAATAGTCGGCTGATATTTATCAAGCAGTTGTTGTCCATGTATTATTGGACACAATAATCTGTCCCCATCAATCTGTCATTGATAGTACAAATCAATGGCAATTGGCAATGGCAGCCAAGCACTTCAAACGTCTGCTGTCATGACGAGGCCCCACCATGAAGAAGCCGAATAAACCAAACGTGTGTCACAAAAGCAAACGTATGTATTCCATCATGTTCACAAGTGCCTTCTTAAAAGTCTTAAGCCATGAGCGATGCAATCAATAAAACGATGCGCCGACTAACCTTGTCTATTAAGTGCAAATGAATATGAGATTTGAGACTTGCACCGTGATTCACATGGGACCTTCTGTAACAAACTACCATAGCAATCAATTTGAAACAAACCCCCCCCAGCAAAATAAAAAGTAGCTAAGATTACTATTTTCACTCATTGTCTAAAAACCATACAGATGTTCGAGGTGACACCACACAGCTTTCGCAGAACGACGACACGGATGTAGTTTTGCAAGACCTGTCAAATATAAGTTGTGTTTAAGAGCGGCATTGTATTTGTTGTCAAGCTACTACTTTGAATTGGTTAATATTGCATAAAAATATGAGCCGAAGTGATGATGGACCATTTGTATGGATGCACTTTGTTTTTTTAAATCATATTTGAACATATATGGTTTCTGCCGGACAGCGGCATTGTGCAACATGTACCATTTAGACTCTCACACCTGTAGATAATTTCGAGCATTCCATTAACCTGGCATGCATGTTTTTGAAATGTGGGCGGAAGACCAAGAACCCCTTACCGTCTGCAGCCTGGATATGGTAGCCCTCTCCTCGGGTGGGTTTCACCGCCAGCAGCTGCATGGTGCGGTCCAGCAGGCCATGGATCACTTCGAAGCCTGGACTCTTGTTGTAGTACACGGCACAAATATGTCGACTGTTCCTCGCCCCAACATCTGGTTGGAGGGAGGATAGCCACCAGGATAGAATTACATTTTGTTGTATAAATGAATATATTTAGATATAATTGTACATTTTCTATTGACCATTTTTCTTAGCTGGTTTCATGGAAGAAGTCTTTTTAGTGAGGTCAAAAATGCATGTAACTGCCACCTGTAATTTCAGTAAATCGGTACAATGCCAAAGTACTATCTTAAAATTCAATTGCAATATGCCTCTTTAGCTTATAAAAACTTTTTTAAACGATTGCATGATTCTATAAAGCTGGGGGAAAAAAAAAACAAAAAAACCCGAACCCGTCTAAGTTGCCATCAAAAATTTGTCGACAAAAATGAACTTCCTCAAAACTGTAATTATTCATTTTAAAACGATATTTGTGATGCTTGGCCACTTCTGACCCTACCCTTGGTGTCATCCTTCAGCACGACGTCAGATATCTCAAAAAGCTTGAGGGGCAGGGGCATCTTCCTGTTGGCTGCAATTGTTTTCAACAGGCCAGGCAGCAGTGTGGTGCGCGCCACCTGGTGGAGAAAAAGAATAGTGTTATTAAGAAACGGGATAGAATATTTTCATCAAGTCAGAGAGGCCCCTCTTATGGCGGGAATACAACCCAACTTCAAAAAAACGCCTAGTTGGCGTCATTATTTCCGGGTATGGACAGGCAAAACAGTCTGAACGGCAAAAGAGTTACTTTCACTGTTGATCACCTGGAACTCTGCAGTCTTGGGATTGGAGATGTGAATAGCCCTGGTCTCTGAGATCTTCTTACCAAGCTTGTCGGCGATATCTTCTTGGGAGCACTACAGGAGAGGCGTTGGGAAATTGTTGTTACTCGTCTTTCCAATGAGGGCAAACACGTTTGCAAATTGTTTCGTGCGCTTTACCAAAGCAAAGTTGAGGGCTTCGGTGAAACCCGCAGCTGCGAGGTCGTGTCTTAACAGCTCTGTCAGTTTATTCAGCGGAAACTATTACCATAGAAAGAAGAACACAAATATTTGATGGCAGTGCATTCAGTGGCGTCTACATTTGATATCATATCCCAAGGGTCACCAGCATGTTGGAAAGTGAGAGCGACTTCTTGGTTACTGATTAGTGCGAAGGGACACAAGTTTGATACACTTCTGAAACAACACATTTGCTCAAATTACATTGAATTATAAGCCATTATAATTCATTAAGCCATTACATTTACCAGAGTTAAAACGGGGCACAGTGCAATTAACCCAGTAATTGATGAATTATCTTAATATACAACACATATAATTTAAAAATGCAAACATAAACAATGTTTCATTATATAAATATCTTTTTACATTTTAATTCAATTTTTAAAACACATCTTAAAACACCTTTTCATTCTATAGCTTTTGACTCGGATATAACATTTTAGTATTTTGCGGTGTTTTCTGTTTTTATTTACCTAATGACTTTATTTTTAACTTTTTTTTTTAAAAAATATGTCTTCCAACTCCACATACAGCACTTTGTATGCAGCGACAGTTGTTTTTAGAGTGTGCCATAATATAAAGTTGAGAATAATCAAAAGGATATTCAGTTGGTGACAGCTGCAGTTTTTATTAACAAATGGCATGAAAACACTGAAGATTTCTCACAATAATTAGAACCAGATAAATACCAAGGCAGGACGTCCCCAATATCGGAACAAAATGGGTCCCCAGGTTTGCAAGCTAAATTGTTCCTAAATCGTTACATATTCAATTTTAATCTGTCTCAGTAATTGCCATTGAAGTTCGATGAAAAAAAAAAAAGTAAAACAATGTAGCGTGGTGCCAAAGGACTGCACAAGAGCAGTGTCGCAAAACATATGACCACTTTTCACCATGTGCACATGAAGACGGAGGAGGAGAAATGAGAAGTGATTTCTGGTGACAGACAGAGTCGTCGAGAGAGAGATAGTCACCGGAGATTTCTTATCTTCGGTGGATTCCTCCATGAGTGCAAGTTCAAGTTAGACTGCTCAGGTGAAAACCAGGTAAGTGCTGATGAAGGAATTGCAGAGGAATCGACGACCTTGTGGTCTTCCTATTTCTTTGTGGTGTTTAACAACAGACAGCAAACTGACTGGTCTTCGTGTTCTCATCGTAAATGAGTGTTGGAAATGCATGTTTACGATGAAGCGGTGCTGCTCGGCATTGATTGCGGCAGAAAGGGCAACTACAGTTCTGTACAGCAGCGGTCCCCAACCTTTTTTGCCCCACGGACCGGTTTAATGTCAGACAATATTTAAGGTGTGGTGGATAAATACAACAAAATAATGTGACCTGCATGAAAACTGTGGTATTTTTGTAACATAATAATAAACACAAATCATGACACGAGGAATGTGTAACACTTACTGGCCGCTATGGTAACGTTTAAACGTGCCTTCAAAATAAGATACAATGCAAATAAGTGCATAAAAAATATGACTCACCATCGCCGCATATTATGCAGAGTAGCTTGGTGCGTGGGAATCTCCCGTTGAGATAAATCTGTATCTTAAATAGGACTCCTGATA
>CAAKHF010001082.1:0-17224 GCA_901007745.1 Hippocampus kuda | reverse complement strand
CATCCCTGCTTATAATATGCAAATTGGGGCGGGGGAATTGGCACAGAAAGATTTATGACATGTGAGAGAGCCTACCTGCAGTGTATTTGTAATGGCATTGAGAATTTCAAAAACATCTGCTTCAAGTTCCTGCAAGGTGGGGTATATTCCCATCTGTTCATCATTAAATGTCAGGGACATGTGAAAGATGGGTAAGAAGTGGTAGTTGTCCGGATGAAATGGGTAGACAAACCCCTCCACACTCCTCTGAATCAGGGCTTTCAGCTGGGAATTTGGAAAGGACATATCGGACAGACATTTGGAGAAAGCGTGCAGACCGTGTCAATGAAGTAAATAAACCAATCTGGGGAAAACCAAAGATACAAAAAAAAAAAAAAACTGAAAAAAAGACATGTCGGATTATGTCTGCTGGCAGAACTCCACCTGATTCGAGATGAGGGTGCACGCGCAGTCAAAGAAGGCATCCATGACATTGTCTTTCACTGAACCCAGTGTTTTTGGACTTGTTAATAAATTGATGACTTTAGGGAACCAGGTATTCATGATTTGTTCTTCTGCTGTCTCGCACTCTACAGCCAGGTCTTTATGCAACACTTTGCCATCAACGGGTCCCAAAGCCCTGAACAAAAATCATGTACAACTTTGTTCAACAGCACGGGTACTTGCTTTGTTGACGTTCTCTGCATTTACATACCTGTATCCTGTCAGATCCACCAAGGCCATTGAAGAAAATGTTGCGTGTCCAATTTCCAAAACAGTTTGCATTATGGGATGGAGAATGTGCAAATTTGCCCTCATCAGCCTCCGGCTTGTGACAAAGTTCTCGCGTCGTGTTTGGGAAAATTCAAGAATACTACAAAAGAAAATCATATTCCAAAAGTGCCAAAGAAACTCAATTAATGGTTTTATCTTCAATGCGTACAACTCATATGTGGCCGGGAAACACTCACTCAAGTGGAAGAGACGTCTGCTTTTCTGGAGCAGGTTCTTCACTTTCTGGATCCTTCAGGAATGAGTCCACTTAAACAAATGCACAGAATGTGTAGTGTTTTTAGACATATGCTTTTTAGATTTAGGTGGCCAAAACACACAAACACATGTACATCCTGTATACATACACACAAACAAACACAAACACTGCTAATGGTCGATACCTGTGTATTTGATGATAACATCATGGAAGTTGTCACTGACTTCCGTGAGGAGCTGATACAGGAGTTTGTTTTTCTGAGGGCTGTCTTTGAGTTGAGGAGGGATTTGACCGTCGATGGAGTCCAACCACTCCTGCGGGATTGGAATGACCGGGCGGCTTTCTATGCACTGCCTCAAGAATATGCGGTTCATCTGCATACATGGAAATAGGTGGCTCAATTTATCCAATGAACACTCAATGATCCGCAGGTGGAGTTGGCTTTCAAAAACTAAACTTACTCTGTGCTTCCGATCTTCACTTTGCATCTGTAATGCAAAGGTTGAAATATACCACATTATTATTATTATTTTTCATGCATGATTTGTGACAGCAGCGCGAACATTGGTTTGTAAGAATGGTGTCCGGAGATATACTGTATCTTACACTTGGAGGGAATTGGGGCTCTGGTGATGGGCTGCGCACAACTCTCCCCCTCTCTTTGTTCTGCTTGTAAGCCTCCACTGCTTGGGGGATAGCCATAGAGCTGCCACTTTGCAGGAAGCCAATTGGCCTGCAATTTGAATGAAAGTATGAGTAGCACATACAAGGATTGCTATTTATATGAATGAATCCTGACGATTGAGCTGAATACATACATTGGTAAATGGAGTCGCTGTTGTTGCACTTTCCTCCATCTTCGCTCCAGAATTTTATTGTGAGATGTTGGTTGCTTATTGACACGGAAAAACATTTACATTTTGGTAATTTGAACAAAGGGCATGTGATCAGAGTACAGTACTTTATTCGACCCAACAAGAATAAACGTCGGCCTATACATCTGTTTAGATCACAATAACTGGTCTGTACATACATTTAGCTTGTACTGGTCAGAGACTTTATAAGCACAATACAGCACACAAACAGTATATAACCTGCAAAGTATATCACAAGTATGGCACCGAAGTTCGAAATAAATATATTTACAACCAAATGATCATCAACCTAATGACGTTCTCAATTAAAAATAAACTCACCACTTGGTCACGCTCCTCCGTTGCCATCTTTCTGGTACTGACAAACCTCAATTCAAACTGGATTGGCGCAGCGAAATGCTATTGATGACGGTTGTGTTGACAAAACATGTTCGAGTGACCACTGATGACACACTAATGATTCGCTTCTGTACAAAGACATTACGTGCCCTCGTTGTTGACGTCAGACGTATACCCGACGTCTTCCCAAACATGAAATAATAATTACAATGCTAAATATGAGTCATTCCAGAATATGAGGACATTCTACGTCCCAATGATCACATTTTAAATAATCCACATACAAAACACAAACATATACAGATTCTCAGTAAATTCACCTGTCCTGAGATCAAATCTAAAAAAAATAAAAATAAAAAAAAGAGAAAAGAATGCTTCAAAATAGTTTTGAAAATAACAATTAAGTCTGGAGTAACCCCTTAACTACCATTTTCTCTTGTCCCGCCCCCTAATGGCCAAAATTAATCTCAAATAAATAAACAGTGGAAAAGGACATTGTAATTATTTTTTTTAGAATTCTTTATTTTCATTGCTGTCTCTTGTAGCTGTGGGGACATGTGTTTTAATACAAATCATATTTAAATAACAATTCACATTCAGTCCCTAATGGTGTAGTGGTACACGCAACTGACTTTTATGGGATGTGTTCCCACTCAGTGTCAGTGTGAATTTCGATAAGAAAAGAAAAGAAAAGAAAAGAAAAGAAAACCTTTAGTAGTCCAGTGGTCCAGTGGTTAGCGCATTGACCTCACAGTGCAGAGGTGCAATTCCAGCTCCGGCCTCCCTGTGTGGAGTTTGCATGTTCTCCCTGGGCCTGCATGGGTTTTCTCCGGGTACTCCGGTTTCCTCCCACATTCCAAAAACATGCATGGCAGGCTGATTGGACACTCACAAAAAATTGTCTCTAGGTGTGAGTCTGTGCGTGGATGGTTGTTCATCTCTGTGTGCCCTGAGATTGGCTGGCAACCGGCTCAGGGTGTCCCCCGCCTACTGCCCTAAGACGGCTAGGATAGGCTCCAGCACCCCCCGCAACCCTTGCGAGGATAAGCGGATCGGAAAATACATGGATGGAAGAAAACCTTTATTTGTCTCACAATGGAAAAATTCCCAATTTACAGCAGCAAAATTATGAAAAATGGGTGAGTGGGCAGGAGTTGCTGTAAAGGCAGCCACTTCGCGGCACCATCTTTGATGTGAATGGTTAATTGTTGTCTCCATGTGTGCCCCGCGACTGACCGGCGACCAGTTCACGGTGTCGTCTGCCTTTCGCCCGACCCTGTACAGGATAAGCGGTGTTGAAAATTGAATTTATAATTATTATTTATCATACTTGTGTCACACAACAAGCACGCAGCCCTGTTAACATAATAACCTTTTTGGCATGGTAGAAGAAGAGGAAAGCACTGAATCACATGATACGCTAGACTTGAAAAAATTAAATGAATGGATACAGCAAAGCTATGTCCACTCTTGTATTTTTCACACTTTCATAAAATAGTTAACCTTAATCGAATGTCTCACTTTACCTCATGCAACACTGTTATGCATGTGAACAGAATAAGACAATTTTTTTTTTTTTTTACATAAATAAACTCATCCACTTGGTCAGCAGTAACAGCTAGTTAAAAAGCCAGCTTCTACTCAGGATTTGCAACCCTGTTACTGTTATTACAGTGACAGGTATTGTAAACAGTAGACCAACTAAGATAAGATAAGATAACTTAACTTTTATTTGTCCCACAATGGGGAAATTTGCAGTCTACAGCAGCAAAATTGGGGGGAAGAAAAAAAAACCCCAAGTGTTTCATTGCACAAAATAAATGTTTCAGAAAGAGCTGTACACAGTTCAATGAAAGTGCAATATAAAATATAGCATTAGCAAGACAGTATATTTGTAGAATAAATATAATAAATTAGCAATAGAATAGAAAAGACAGCATAAGGTGGCTGTGCTATTTATAGTGGTTACAGGTTTTCACGTATGTTTATTCAGCAGCTAAATGATATACTGTAGTAAAAATTGTACCACTGGTATAAACTGAGCTAATCAAGCCTTTGATAGTGACTTACCTCTTATTGATGACTATGTAGCAGAAAAGTGAAAGTTTATTTTCAAGAATTTTGAATCTAAAATGTCCTCCAATTCTGGAATGACCCATATAGTAGTACTGTATATTAGGCCTGCTGCACAGTATACAGTAGTTGGAAGAAAGTTGGGGAAAGGTAAGGTGTCTTAAATTCTTTAACTTTTTTATAGTTGGTTATTGCATTTTTATGTTGTTGTTTTTTTAGCTCATGCAAGAAGTCCTGTCAGTCATTTTCCTGTCAGACTACACATACCTGTAGATGCAAATCTGCCATTTTACCCTCTTTTCATTACGAACATGTAAATAAAAGTGGGCGATATTGTGTGCTGATTTAATGTGTGTGTGTGTGTGTGTGTGTGCCAAGTTAACCAAGATATCAAAACAGGTATTTTATTTCAATTTGAAAGTAACAAATAAATAAAGCAAAATGAATCCCAAAACAAAGAAAAGCTAAATAAACAAACAAATAAAATGAATAAATAAATAACCCAAAATAAACCAGTGTGCCTATGAGTACATTTCAGAGTCTGCATTTTATGACGTTTGCATGAAGGAATTGTTTCCGAACCTCTACATTTACCGGAGTATCCCCCATCCCTCACCCCAACACACACTCGGGCGCAAACACACACACAAACACATGCTTCCACAAACACGTTCACATTACATGTTTGTGTTTTTCCAGTCCCTTCTCGTCTCGAAAAATTTCCCCCTGCAGATGGAGTCCTTCGTCTTTGCAACTGCCGTTCAGACTGGACACCAGGGGTCTCAAACTCTATTTATGTGGGGGGCCGCTTGAGATCGGGTCTGGGTTTGTGTGGGCCGCATTAAGTATTGCACGGAAAAGAGTTTTCATGTATTAAAAAAAGGACATCTAATCCAATCTTCTCAATTCTAAGTAATAACAGTTCAGAACATTAATAATTCTTCAGAACATGAACAAAATGGTCACCAGGTTTTCTCTCTCTCCCTCTCTCTCTCTCAGCTCCCTTGTATATTTTCCATACTCCTCAGCATGTCTTGTAGAGTAATGGCATCTGCTTTCTTGAGCACCGCTGTGACTGAGTGACAAGATTTAATATGTCTTTCCTTCCACTTGGTGTCACCTCAGAATTACATGAGGCTGAGCAATGGTAGCCCATAAGTGATTTTTAAAAGAAAAAAAAACATGCATGGCAACAACACAGCAAAAAAAGATGGGGGCCATGCTAACATTTAAGTTAGATGTCAAGTAGGGGGTTGCAAAATGTCATCCCGTGGCCCGCAAATTGCCCCCAGGCCACTAGTTTGAGAGTACACTGTACTAAGGTCTAATGGGGAATTGGCCAAACATTTTCCCACTTCAGGACATATACAGAATATTTGAAGGAAGAGAAGGGTGCATCATTTTGTGGCTTAGCAATACTAAAACCAAACCATTGTAGTGTATGCTTACATAGGCTAAACAGTTAAATGTATCCATTCATTCATTTTCAACTTGTCTTATCCTGAACAGAGTCACAGGGAGTGATGGAGACTATCCCAGCTGATTACAGGTGAAAGGTGGACTACACCCTGAACTGGTCACCAGTCAGTCGCAGGGCACACATAGAGGCGATCAACCATTCACAGCCACATCCACACTGTTACTGAGTGGGAACCGATCCCACGCTGACCACACACAAGTGAGGCAAGTGTACCACTACTCCATCAGCGACTCCTGTCAAATCTATCAAAAAGAAAAAAAAAAGTAGTCTTAGTTTGGTGTTCGTAAAAGCAAAAAGTTATCAGCATTATTGTCATCTAGTATAACCTATAGTATATATTTCTACTTATTCTTTATTTATTTGACCAAAATTAATGGTATCTTGTAACATTCAAATATTTTTCAATTTTAAAATAAAAACTCATTCATATTAAACATCTTTCACACACAAACAACCCAAATAATTTCAAATAATATTGCAATATTCAACTTAATTCAAGTTAATTAATTAAAATGAAGGTTTTTTTTATTTATTGTAGCATTGTAGGAAAAGAAAGTCACACATGCAACAATAGAACACATAACAACAGCAACAACAGACAACCAACTGATCCACCTTTTATCCAGTTAAACATAGAACCTTGATACCGCTTACTTAAAAATAACCTGTAACAGGGTGTTTGGGCAGCCAAATGCATTCCTAACCTTGGACCAACACAGCCAGTGGTTACTGTAGACCAGCTGGGCTATGTCCTGGGCATGACCTTTGCTTTTTTATTTTTGTTCGTCAGTATAAATGAGGCCCTCGATCTTACATAAAGGTGAATAAATTGAATTGAATTGAATCAGTATAAGTACAAGGCCCAGAAAGAGGTGGCAGCAAATGGCCCTCCGGCTGGCTTTTGGACACCCCAGTGGCCCAACGCTTCTCGATTCTCAACTGTCATTGGATTCGGCACTTCTTCTTTCTGACGTTAGGTGGCGCAGATTTGCTGGTATGTAAACACGGTGACGCTGGTGTAATGCAGTGGAGAAGAACGTCTACGTCATTTTCACAATGGCGGAGGCAGGCTGAGGAGCGGCGTATGTGTGAGAGACAAGAGGCTCGTATTCATTACAGGCTTACGTTGCATCGCGCCAAGTCGTGCACGGCGCCCCCAAAATGGCCCTAAACCCCAGCACGATGGGGAAAAGGGAGTCGGATTACACTGATATGGGCAGCCTACACCAGGAAGGTGGCGAGCCCCAGAAGATTTCAGCCGCCACCTCGGCCACAGCCAACCAAAATGGCGATCAGCCTGGCTGTGGAGACTGTGTAATACCCGAGCAAGAAGCCCCCGAGCGCCACAACAGTGTGCAGGCGGACGCCCGAAGCTGGAGCGGCTCCCCCACGCCGGGCCAGAGACGAAGCGAGGAGCGGCCACGGAAGCCTTTTCAAATCCCGAGGAAGAAAGAACGGAAAGGTGGTGCCATACCGCTGTTATTTGGAACAGAGCGTGTCCTGTCTTTCGAGTGGAGGCTCTGCTGCTGCATGTTGCTAGCCTGCTAACTTGCTGACTGCCCGCGCTAACTGACGAAATGCTCGCCGTCCTAGATCGAAACAGTACTTTTCCAGTGGAATGCACACACAAGTCATTTGTTTTGTCACGATGTAACATTAGAATGGCAGCCTGCGTGTCTCGAGTAAGTGCCAGCAGCGTTGCAGTGAAGGTGCCTTAAAGTTTCTTTTTGAGGACTGCCCTTCCAAATTAGCCTGCCCACATTGTTTGGGTTGTTGACCTTTTACTGGTCCTCTTGACCCGTCGGGTTAAATATTGCAACTGTGGGTGTCAGACAATGACATTGACCCCACTGATTGGGATGAAGTATTCTTCCTATAACAACACTGTGAAGATTGTCATTTGAGCTGAATGGAGATCCAAATTTCTCTTTGCAAGTCTAAGACACATTATCAACATAGGTTACCCAATGGTCTCAGAAAATATGAAAGTATAAATTACTCCCACAGGCTGTAGTTGTCACAAAGCTTCCACCAGCTCTTTGTGTATACTGTACACAGAAGGCTTCATCAATGTGGCCATATTTTCCCAAATTACCATCTGTTTCATGTGAAACTGTCAAGTATCATGCAAGAAGCTGAAAGCCTTATATTTTACCCATAACTCACTCTGGACAAAACACGAATCATAACACAGAGTCCGGGCTCTTTGCTGTGTTTATGTGGTCGAATCCAAGCTTTGTTGGTTCCTTGTTCCATTTGACAGTTGTGACCTTTCAAATGCCGTCACCTGTCCTAAAAATTCATCTTGAATTATGCAAATAGAACATTTGTCAGAAGCAGTGAGTGCAGTAAAGTAGTTTTTGGACTTTTGTGATCAATTTTCCCTCCCATCAATTTATTTATCATGATGCTCGAGGCATTTGAAGTGTTCAGTCCATGATTTTTACAAAATTCTCCAAACGTGGCCACTTTTCATGTCGCTACTGTAAAAAATATATATACAGTATAAAAAAATATATATTATAAAAATATATGAAAATATATAAAATATAATATTTTGCAACCGTTTGTTGAGGAAGAATCTCATAATACTTCTCTGCTGCATGCTAAACCCCTTTTTCTACCTTTGTGCACAGGGTTGTACCAGCTTCTGCCACCTGACAGCCGGGAATTTGACGACCTTGTAAAGCTACTCTCCTCTTTTTACCTGGATGTGTCATCGAGAGGAACGTTCTCCTACAGCAAGGCCAGGCTCATTCACAACGAGCTTCTGGAGAAGGAGGTTAGTCCACCTTTCAGATCAGGTTCCACTTGTCACAATGTGTTCAGTTGAAATGTGCGTGTTTTTAACATCACAAATAGCTGTGTGGACAGATGGGAAAAATTGATTACTGGCCCTGTAAGCCAAGGTGGACTTCTTTTGGTACGTTTGTGATGTTTCGATTTACTCTTCTCTCGACTGTGTTTCAGTTCATCGAGAAGAGGAGAGAGATGAAGCAAGAAGGGCGGACAGAACAAGAACTGACAGAATCGTACTGCTTTTTATACCCAGAAAAGTCCAAGGTAAAACACCTTGGATTTTCTTTCTCCACTTTCTTGTTCACACATCAGGGGCTGCAAAGGGGACAAGGAATGTTTGTTGGCATGATTCAAAGCTTTACATTCCCTTTGTGGGGTTGCACGTTATATGACACTCAAAAGTGTCAAAATAACAGTAAGTGTGGCGCGTCACCACCTAAGGCAGCTCTGAACAACTCGTTTAATCTGCGTTACATTGTAACACCCACTTCTAGTTAACTAGATGAATCTGTCACCTTAGAATTAAGCATTGTGAAATATATTTCAAGTAATTTCACTCCCACAATTCTTGATATATGTCAGCTTCTATTGGTTGATAGAAAGCCTAAATTAATGAGAGACTTGTAGCTATTAACCTTTACTGCACTGAGGGACTTTTATCTGTTTGAAATGCCCGACTGTATTTGAATGCACCTCGTGTCTCTGACCGCAAGAGGTGTCAAGAAGATAAGATAAGAAAAACCTTTATTAGTCTCACAATGGAGAAATTCCCATTTCACAGCAGCAAAGTTATGAAAACAGCTCCTATGAAAATATAGGAGCTGCTGGAAAGGCAGCCACTCGCGCGGTGCCATTTTGAACCGTTTATAAGATCACAATCGCTTTGTACAGGTTAACAGTTTGAGATTCAACCAACCATATGCATCTTTTGTTTTACAGCAGTATTTATACTTCCATATTTACCACTAAAAATAGACACGTGAGAGCCTCAGTGACTTGGAGCGTGCTTGATGGAAAGCTGTCCTTTATTAAGAGAATGGAGCTCGTTAAGTTAGATGGTTGTGAACATCCAGATTTTGCAATGTATTTATTCAATTTATACAGGAAGGATTTAACCTGACGCTTGTTCCACCTTCTGTGTGCCGTCTGACAGGAGGACACACAGTTGCAGCATCTTCACGTTATGTACCGGTATTATATTAAAACGTGCACACATGCTGTGTGAGCAGATGAAATTTTTACAAACACACCTGTAAAAAAAATGGGAGCGTGAGCCAGCGTAGTGATCAAACCTTCGAGTCCGGTTTAAGAACCAAACCACATCAATTGATCGAACAAAAGTTCGATAGTTTAATACAATACAATACAATACATGCTGATTTATATACTAACTCAGAATCCCAAATGCCATAGATAGGCTAATGGAAGTAGCGTTGATGGTGTGGTCAATGGTCCACCTTTTGTTTTCTGTGATTCTACTGCTTTTACTGTTGGAAAATGAGAATTTTGATCTGGTGACAACAATGTTCCCTTGACTCTTTTAGCTTCAGTGGATCTGCGAGAAGGGTTTGTCCGTGGGACACTCAAGGATAACAACAGTAGGAAATTCCTCAGTGGGTAAGTGACATGACTGCATAAGTGACAGCTGCGTGCTTGTATACTCCTCTGTGAAATTTGTGTCTCAGTCCAGTTCCTATTTCATTGTAGGTGTATATCTCTCCAAATTCTCGGATTTATTACAAATCAATCCCTTTGAAGTTGGTTCAGCTGGAGACATGATCATTTTTAAAGTGATGAGGGTCAGTATTTCCTTTTTACCGTGCTTCTTGACATATTCAGGGTCCCAAATCTCACGGTGGCTGGTTTGTCTTTTCAGGGAAGAGTCAAGCACATCCACGAGAATATGCCAAACAATGCGAAGGAACCGGCAACCAAGTTTGACTGTCATTTGTCCAAAAGTGCCAATCGGGTTACGTCCTTGCTGTCCTACAGAGCGTTTGAGCTCACACAGGTACGGACGCTATCCGCTGCCTGACTTTGTTTTCTGGCTTCAACTGGACTGTCCTTTTGTCTTACAGCAATATTTTTTCGAATTTGCATTTGATGAAATCAAAGCACGCCCCAGGCAAGTGTGCCCCTATGCTGTGGTTTCCTTTCAATACAAAGGCAAGGATGCTGCAGCCACTCCTTTTTCGACACACAGGTAAAACGTTCCTTGTGAAAAACATCTGTAACGTCTTCCCTGGAGTCTTTTGTTTCTTAACAGGCTTTGTGATTCTCTGTTTAATAGGCTTGGTGTTATTTCCTCTGAAGGAAGTCGAGGTAATATATGTTTGATATTCATGAGTTTGTAATAGACTCACCCACGCATAATTGTTTTTTGTTATCTAGACTGTGAGTGTTAGAAATTTGTCATACCACACACCAGGGTGACGACACTTTTTTAAATGATCTTACTCTGATTACTGACGAGGAATCGACTAAACAAGGATGTATAGTCCAGATAGCATCTGCACACTTCCAACACGGTGCCCGCATATCCTTTCAAAGATTTACAAGGCCAACAGCAAATTTTCATCATAGATGGCATTATGTATTCCTAAACATATTTTGGACACTGATTTTAAAAAAAAAAAGTCTTTAGTCTTATCTAGCGGATCAGGTTTTTGAGAGATTTTCATTTTTATTTTTTTTTGCAAGAAAGTTTGAGCAGTATATATTTTACCATGCATTGTAATTTATAGCTTTCATGTTTCAGAAAAAAATCCACCATTTGTTCAACCTAACCCATAATTCATAAATATTACTAAATGCAATTAGCCAAATAATGCTGTCAAGAAGCACATTTCTTTATGTTAGGTTACTTTGCCTCTGTGAGAAATTTCCTAAATTGTCCATGAACTCTGGGTTTAATCTCAATAATGTAACAGGGATTTTTTATTTATTTTTATTTTTTTAAATGGACAATCCAAGAATTCTGCTTTAAATGTCCCTTTTGAATAGAAGTGGTACACTTGCAGATGAGGCAAACACTTTTAGAATATGACATTGCTCCCTAATTTTTCTTTTCACCCTTTAAGTTACATAAATCGAAATAAACTAGAGTAACTGGGCAACTCAGTACCAGTAGCTTCCTTGAATTTTTCAGCTACTGAAGCGGTTGAAGGTGCATTTGTGCTAACATATGTGTCAGAAAAGATGTCAATTGATTAATTGCCCTGTATCTCAGTCACGCGGCACATGTTAGATTGAGGTCGGATGATAGACTGATGTCTTGAGTTTTTGCAAAGCCATGCTGTCTCGAATCTACCCAATCCAAATCACCGTAATGGGCGCCCCTGCTCTAGACTGTTTTAGAGCTGAACCAAAGTCTTAAAATCTAGTCTCGCTCGCTGTTTAATTTTTAAAGTGATGACCCGCATTTAATGCAATTGCAGGGCGGCACTCCTATTCTGTGTGGAGTGGTCCGCTGGTAGCCAAGGGCCAGGAGTTGTTCCCGATCCGTTTACGATCATCTTCGCGGGCCTACCTTCCTTTCAAACTGTGAGTAGACAACATACATAGTGGAACCTCGCTTTATGCATTTAAATCGTGTTTTCCGTTTAAATGAATGCAAATGCAATTCAGTCTGTTCGAGTCGGAGAATGACATGTTTTCTTTGTTTTTATCACTGTGTGGTTAAAAAATTAATACTATAATGTAGAAATACACAATAAAACTTATGTTAAGTATTAACACTGTTGTTTGGAGTCAATTTCTGTGCAATGTCGCAGCATTTTCATTTACAGTACTGTTTACATTCACCATGGAGACAGCCAGTCCAAAATGGCAGCCACATCCCATAATGTTGCATTGTGGGAAAGCTGCTTTGCATTGCGCAATGTGGCAGTCCAGCTGTATCCATGGTGAACACAAACAATAGTGTCGTCACATAGTCAAATAGGGCATGTTGACGTACAAGGAGGGGCATTTATTAAGGCCCTCACTATCGAAACATTTAAAATGAATTATGCTATCGATGAGTTCATTGATTATGGCAATAATCTGATACAATTTTATTTTGCATTAAAGTGAATTACAAAATGTTTTTTCTTCGATTAGTTTATTCAACAATCATAGTTGTTCAATTGTTCATGTTATTTTTAAACAACTAAACAATTAAGCAATAACACAATAGAGGGACTGATGTACAGACCAACGTTTTGAAATCGATTCAGTTAGATAAGATAAGAGATAAGATAAGATAATCCTTTATTTGTCCCACACTGGGGAAATTTACAGCCTTCAGCAGCAAGATTGTAGGTAGAAAGAAGAGAAAAGTTTAAGAGAAAAGAAAACACAGTTCAATTAAGTGCAATATAAATACAATATGGATAAGGTCAATAAGTTCAATTAAGTGCAATATAAATACAAATATGGATAAGGTCAATAAGTTCAATTAAGTGCAATATAAATACAAATATGGATAAGGTCAATAAGTTCAATTAAGTGCAATATAAATACAAATATGGATAAGGTCAATAAGTTCAATTAAGTGCAATATAAATACAAATATGGATAAGGTCAATAAGTTCAATTAAGTGCAATATAATACAATAGTCCCCGTACTATTCACATTCACATTTGTTGTCATATCATTTAAATAAATTTATTATTAGTTTATTTATTCATTTTTTATTCAGCAGCCTGACAGCAGTCGGTAGGAACGAGCGGCGGTATCTCTCCGTCTTGCAGCGCGGGTGTAACAGTCTCTGGCTGAAGGAGCTACCGAGTGCTGTCAGGGCGGGCTGGAGGGGGTGGGAGGGACTGTCCAACATAGCTTTTAGCTTAGCTAGCATCCTGCTGTTGCCCACCTCCTCCAGAGTGTCGAGGGAGCAGCCCAGGACAGAACTAGCCTTCCTGACTAGTCGCTCCAATCTCTTCCTGTCCCGGGCCGAGATGCTGCCTGACCAGCAGACAATGCCATAATGGATGGCCGAGGCCACCACCGAGTGGTTGGTTACTGGGTTGGTTATTGTTTTCCAAAGTAAAAGTAGATGTTGGCCATGGTCTTATTTTGATTAAACACAAAGAAATCAGCCTGCTTTCGTGAAGGAACACAGAAATCAGAGAATTTAGACTTTTATTAAGATAAACAATGGCTCTGAATGATTACTTGATTTTTAAAATAGTTGTCTCTTAATCGATTAATTGTTGAGACCTCGAGTTTATGCTATTAAAATCAGCATAAATCAGGTGCCGCGTGAGTGGCTGCCTTTCCAGCAGCTCCTATATTTTGTTGTTGTTCTTCCTTTTATAACTTTGCTGCTGTGAATTGGGAATTTCTCCATTGCGAGACTAATAAAGGTTTTCTTATCTTATCTTATCTTATTAAAACTTTGGTTAGTAAAAATAGAGTGTTGCTTTCATTTGACAGTCCCGAGAAGCTTGAAATGAATCAAGGCATGCTGCTTGAGCAAGTGAAGAGAAAGATTCCTGCCGTGCTCTTCACTTGGGACACCTACAGCACATCACGGGAAGGTCAGCAATGCACAGATTCTGCAAATGTAACGTACAATTATGTGGGTGGTGCGTGCTAAAAGAAAAATTGATAAGATACATGACAGGAAGCTTGTTACTTTCCATCCCAAAATGTATTTTCCTTTGTTGCAGTGGTGAAGTATGGGATGTCATGCAGCCTTATTGAGGTTACAGAAGGAAAAGGAAAACCGACCAGTGGCAGTCTGGCGGCACTGATAAACAAACTGGAGAAAGACCGGATGGTGAGTTACCCTAATCTACCTGGGAGCCTCTAATGTTGCAAATCACAAAATGGTATTGCCTCCTTCAAATGATGTTTTCCAACATGATGAGGAATTTTACTAGCCTTTTTTAAATAAAAGCTAACGCTATAGTCTCGACTCTTTACTTTTTAAAATTTGTTGAAGGTTAAAGAGACCGAAAGTAAAAAAAAAAAAAATTAGTCACTGTCTCAAAGCAATTAAGCACCACACACATTGACCGACAGGCTGCAGTGTAAAAACTTGAGCCTCTGCATAAAATATACTGTTCAGTATCATTTTTTAAAACTGGAATCACAAAAACATTGCAATTGTCAAAGGGGAAGTGAATGGCCACAAAGAAGAAGAAAGAGGCGAAAAAATGGATACCTTGAGAGGCTGCTGGCAATTATCGATTGCCCCATTCCCTGACTGCATCCATGGACTTTGACCAGAGGGACTCTTATGTTCCACTGGTACATGTCAAATTATAAATGTAGTTAGCGGGGTTTTTTTTTTTTTGTTTGTTTGTTTTTGTGAAACCTCGCGTGTATTTTTGATCGGCTGTTTCTTCCGAAATGTGGCAATGCTGTTTGCCGACGATTCAAATTTTGAATCGCAGCAAAACAAGTGACTGATTGGCCACTAATGAAAACCTCACACACTGCTTGACCATTCAGTTTGGGCCGCGTTGCTTGCTGTGCAGCGTCTCTTGGGAAAGCACTACCAAAGGAAAACAGTGCCGGCTTCTAACTCATATGGAAATAGTCAGAAACAGGCTCAAGTTGTTTGATAATGACATGCACGCCTGTCTTTTATTTATTTATTTTTTAACTACCATGTCTGCCTTCTAATGTAGGTGCTGGTGAAGTCCCTGTTTGACCGAGGCTTTCTCTTTCTGTTGTCCTCAGCACAGATGATGGAGTCCAAAGGTGCCCGCAAGCATTTCTTTTTTTTATTGTTCTCTCATAATTCTCTACTCCCAGTTTGCCTCCTACTTGTTATCCCCGGTGAGGTTTACGCTTTTTAAAAGTTTCTGTTTCTTTTGCAGAACGGCGAGGGCGGGTTGAAAAGAGCCTGCAAGCAATATTCCTCTTTCATGAGTCAAGGGCCGTTTTCAAGTATTGTGAGTTACTCACTATCATTCATCTATATTTAATGTGAGGATCTGGATAAAGCTCTGGCCAAGTAATGGAATGCCAAACTCTTGATTGATGATTGTGTTTACTTTTGTAGTCAGATTTGTCCAGGTCATTTCGGGTTTGATCAAGGAACGGTCCCGTTTAAAGCTTCAGTCATAAATAGATCGTGAACGATCGGCTGATTGTGATGCCTAATTCTTTTTGTTTTTGTCTGTCGTAGCAGCCCGACTTTCCAACCCAGAGCCATTGACAGCAGGGCCACACACCAACTTCCCATCTATGGAACGTTTCATCCCTGCCTTGCATTACGCCTTTTTCACCTTGCGCCCAAATGCGGGCAAGGACCCAAGTTCCGCTGTGGAGCGACAAGCCACGGACTATTTAAGTCGCATAGACTCGGGAAGAGTGCGGCCATTTATCTTGCCTGATTACAAATACCATGTGGATGACAGGCCATATACGGTTCCTTTACCCAGACCCAAAGGGAACATGGAAGCCATACTGCGTTCTTACATCCACAACTCATCCAACTACACTTTACCCGTGAACAAGGCAAAGGACATCATTGAACGGATAAGCAACCCTCCACCTGTCGCTGCCCCGGTCTCTGCAGAGTACAGTCCGGTTTCTGACTGGGGGGGCTCTGACCGCTCTGAGAGACTGTCAGAAAGGCCACCACCAGAACAACAGGAGATCGCGGCTTCAGACGCCAACAAACAGGGGCCAGTGTTGGCCCATTCAAACGGTGCGCAGTTGCAGCACGAGTCCCACACTGAATCCCAGCCACAGCCACAGCCACTGAAGGTGCAGCTGTCACAGAGCGACTACGATAAAGACAAGATGACGCAGTTACTGAAACTGATCCAACTCCACAAGAGAACACTAGTCAAGGATCCCGGCAGGGAAAAAAAGGATGGAGCCCGGGAGTCCAACAACCTCAAGAGGAAATTTGAAGGCGATGAACGGGGAGACAAGAACAAACATCAACGCACAGATCTGTTGAGCAACGGCGAACCCAGCAGGGGTGAGGAAAGATTTGTGATGTATATATTTAGTGTCCTTTTTACCATATTGCTGAAGGAGAATCATGAAGTTTCACAACATAAGGGCTGTTCACACGGCACACATTTGCTCCGGCGCTGCACCGATATATTTTGTTGCGATATATTTTACACCGGACCAAATTTTGTGGAGCGTTCACACGTGCAAAGCCGCTGAGCGTGACAGCACCGGCACAGCGTCGGTGCAGCTCCACTTGCGTTCACACGGCAGTTTCTGTAGCGGAGCAAAACGACAGAAAACAAATGAGCTGCCGTGTTGGTTCTTTTTGAAACGTGTACACAACTCAAGCAACTACAGTACAGGCACGTCCTTCTCCTTCTCGGTCTCCGTGCCTTCTGCTCGAGAGTGACCGCCCCCTGATAACGTAAATCAACGATGACTTCAATGACACTCAGAAAAGCAAAAATGTAATGCGCCAAACAGAAAAATCAAGAGAGGAAATCACGAAATAAATTCTATGGGGCATGGGGGGTTGTTAACACACAACAAAGGAACAAACTACACAAACAACTCCGAGACAGTCCAGTCTCCTACAAAAGGAAAGATGACGTTTGGGGATTATTCCCCCCTTCCCGTTATAGTTGAGATGGTATAACCCAAGAGGTGCTTGCCAGACAAGTCTTGGGTCGTTATTTAACAAATGACGAAAGTCCGACAGAGAACGAAAGCAACACATTCTCGCCGTACGTAATCAACTCTTCACGAGCATTTGCTCTGGAGCAAAT
>CAAKHF010001074.1:9382-33105 GCA_901007745.1 Hippocampus kuda | reverse complement strand
CTAAAGCGGAAGGCTGACACTGATACAGTATTCAAGGACCTAATTGTGATACAGTTCCTGTGACCTTGTTCAGGTTTATCCAGTGATGGGGTTCCCTGACCCTGCTGTGGTGAATGCCGCACAACGTTTAATCAGCGAACACCAGGGCAGGTTCTCCCAGACCTCTCGCATTCTTCAACAGGTAATTCATTTTTAAGCATCTTCATTTGTAGCTGCATATAATTTAATCAAACATCATTTCACCATTAGTGCTCAATTGAAGGTCTGTCGTTATGGGTAACATGCCTGCTCTTCTGTGTGTCCAGCGTCAAACTATCGAACTGATCCCTGTCACCAAAGTGACCTACTCGTGGAAAGGGAAAACACACATTTACTTTGTCTATGGAAATGAATTTAAAGTCAATGCAGACAACTACCCTGCCACCTGTTGCTGCGCAGTGATGTAACTGTAGCAGCCGATGTGTCCCTATTGTTCTCTCTCAGTAATGATGAAATCTTAATCAATGCAGACAACCACCCTGCCACCTGTTGCTACACAGCAATGTAAGTGCAGATGCCAATATGTCCATATTCTTCTCTCTCCTCGACGATGAAATCCTAATTGAAATTGTATGCTTGACGTATTTACTATATGACAGTATATGGTATGTCCATAAAAGTCTGAATGATATGAAGAGAAAAGTCTTGTTACCCACAAAGCATATCGTTAAAAATGCTCAACTA
The DNA here is from genome assembly GCA_901007745.1 of Hippocampus kuda. Classification (NCBI taxonomy): domain Eukaryota; kingdom Metazoa; phylum Chordata; class Actinopteri; order Syngnathiformes; family Syngnathidae; genus Hippocampus; species Hippocampus kuda. The sequence goes on along the minus strand of CAAKHF010001074.1, from coordinate 32,382 downwards.
GTGTAACCACGTATTATTTCATCATACTTTCTTGTATACAGAACTTTTTTTTCTTGTTGTATTTTTCTAAATCAACGCATGTGTAACTTCTGTGTCAATGTTTCAAACAAATGTATTTTATAACACGTTATGAATATCGTTAAAAATGCTCAACGAGTATAACCATGTATTTCATCATACCTTCCTGTAAACAGAACTTTCTTTTATTGTTGTATTTTTCTAAATCAACGTGTGATTTCTGTGTCAGTGTTTCAGACCAATGTATTTTATAACACGCTTTGACTAATGTTTTGTATAATTGTTTAAGACTGCACCTGCTTTTGAATAAATACTCGTACAACCTGTATTCAATGAGAAATTCTAATAAATGGTATTTCGTAATGTTTTGCTTCGTGTGTTGTCGTCATAATAAGTGGACTGTCGCAGCTGCGATGACGTTGAGAACGTGTTCGCCATAATGACAGTAAACCATCAACAAAAAAGCTACATTGCACATTTTAACGTTTGGCTGTGAACTTCCCCCAATACCGTTTGCTTGCAGCGGTCGGGTCTGGATCCGTATCGTCCTAATTAAACTTTGGAAGCCACTGGCAAAACTGAAGAAGTGAGCGGAACAGCGAGGTGATGTTAGCATGTTAGCTAGCTAAATAATCAGGTTTGCCTGCGATGCCGCTAGCGCATGGCTAATGCCAACAGTTGAGCTAATGTACGGACTCGTCGCCGTGGTTCCCACATTGCTTTATTTAACACGGCGCGGGTGTGCACGTCAAAAGTCAATACAATAGTGGGTTTTAAAGTGAACACGTGTACATCGTCATGGGTAGTCCGACTCCATTTAGCTTCCTTGTTTAGCGGAGGCGCAGCGACTCAAAGAGCGCACCTTGTTTACATCATCCGAATGCGAGTAAATACATAACGTGTTGCTTCAATCAGAATGACTGCTCCGTCTACTTGCTTCCTGTGTTCTTGTTTTCGATCACTTCTGTATTTTTGACAGTTGTGGTCCACGGAGACCGCTGCACCTGCAAACAGACAATCTGTCTGTTGTGCTACAAAATGTATCCTAAAATAGTTTCCGGCTGATTGGGTTCAAGTACTGCTTTCTTCTGAAAGGAGTTCCGCTCAGAGTTCTTTGATTGTAAGCCACGATTTAGTAGCTGCTGTCACACACGAGGCGCATATGTAAGGAATGGGGTATAGATTTTGATTTCGAATTGAGTGGTCATTTTCCTGTGGTTCCTCATAGGAGTTATGGCGTTGGCATCTGCCAGTGTGGACTCCAAGGCAGAGCTGACTGCTCTACTGGAAGAGTGGGAGAGGCAACAACAAGGCAGCACACAAGAGCTAGTGAACATCCTCACCAAGTAAGTGGTTCAGAGTCATCGGGTTCGCCATTTTATTCCATTTGGCTTGAGGGGGGTCATTATGATCAAACTTTCAGAATCTCTGAGCTCGTTGAGAAGGAGACCGAAGAGTACCACAAAGTGGACCCGGACCCTTTTGATGATCGACATCCCGGTATGATAAAGAAAACACAACAAGAAATATCTTTGGAGGTTGTTTATGTACACTTGTACATTTGCTCATGTCAATTCTGGTCCTTCTTTGCCACTAGGGAGAGCTGATCCAGAATGTGTATTAGGGCATTTGCTCAAGATCCTCTTTAAGAATGATGACTTCATGAACACAGTAAGGATGGTTGGAATAGGTGTATTGTAGAGGTGGGATGGTACAGGCACCTCAGGTGTTGGGCCATGGTTCGGTGCCCGTTTTGTGCAAAAGGGGGCCTTTTTTTTTCCTCTCTTAAAATCTTCTCCAAGGCTGCATCTTGTAGTTGACTGAATAATATAACACGTTTCAAGATTCCGTTCTTTAAACGCAGCTCTTTTGAATGTTAAACTGCCCCTGACTCCTTGATTGCTTGATTACATGCGACTACAGTATACGTTAGCTTACAACATGACGAACAAATTAAAGCCTACAAAAAAAAAAACCCTCCGAGTGTCGCCGTTAGTTTAAGCCTAAATCAGTTGGTCATGCCGGCACCCAACTCAGGCATAACCAATCAACCAACGCTCAATCCAACTGTTCATTTTTTTTGTTGGGGATTAAAATGTCACTGGAATGTGAGTGGCATTACGTGACCGCAGCGACCCATCTTTAGCCACAGAAAAGGTCTGCAAGTTTTCACTCATAAATTGTTCTTACGCTCCGGTTTCCTCCCACATTCCAAAAACATGCATGGCAGGCGGATTGAACACTCTAAATTGTTCGTAGGTGTGAGTGTGAGCGTGCATGGTTGTTTGTCTCTGTGTGCCCTGCGATTGGCTGGCAACCAATTCAGGGTGTCCCCCGCCTACTGCCCGATGACAGCTGGGATAGGCTCCAGCACCCCCCGCGACCCTAGTGAGGATAAAGCGGTTCGGAAGATGAATGAATGAATGAATGAATTGTTCTTACGCGTTATTTTCTGACGTTAATGCTAAATGGCATGGTAGGTGTGTTTAAAATCATTCTCAAGAGATGCTTGTTGTGTTGCATCTTCGACATATTTCCGGTGTGTGTCCAGTCAGCATTTTATGACAATATGAACACATGAAGCTTGGTCACACTGCTAGAGTCTCCATAAAGAGTACTACAGTAGTTTCAAGTTATGCTAGCAGACAATAAAATGTCAGCAGTTTTTACACCGTTGTCATCGCCATATACAACAGTAAAACTGAAATTAATTCACACTGGAGGTTAAAATGAAGCCAGGGCTGCTTCAGATTTGTCTCTTTCAAATCCTCTTGCTCGTGGTTTTTCGTGCTACTGCATACATGAGCTGCACTTTGAAACCGGATGCAGTTCCAACTGTGAGTGGGTGAATGTAGGACAGGAACACACACACGCACCGTCAAGGCGATATGAATGGGGGGGGGGGTGCTATTAGGGTATATTGTCCCGTGCAGAACGTATTGAACACAGAGTACCAACCCATGGGGAGGGGGCTATTAGGGTATATTGTCCCGTGCAGAACGTACTGAACACAGAGTACCATCCCATTGCTAAAATACGTAATATAAGGAAAATAAACTTGAAAGTGTTTCACCACATTTATTTTCCGACATAGTTGGTGAATAGCTATGTGATGGCCAGCAGAGAATTTGCCCTCAATGCAGAAGCTTGTCGCCTGCTTCAGAACATCATGCCTGGCCTGGAGACAGCAGTGGTCTTTCAGGAAAAGGTACATTACTGCTATCGTTGAAATGAACTCGACAATAATGTGTTTCCTTTGTGGTGTCTTAAACACAACATTCAAGATTCAGACTATTTATGAAGTGCATTTACATGACATTGTATTTCATTGTCTAATGGGTTTTGAAGGATAATTCAGTCAGCAGATATACCATTGTGAGAACCGCTCAACTCAAGTGTATTTTGAGAGCACATTTAAATACAACTACCCTTGTAGACAAAATGCTGTACATGGAGCAAATATAATTCATACAACAACAAACAATAAATTAACAAAGACAGTAGAAAGCACAAAAACAGTCCAACTCAAAATCAAGTACGGGATCTTCGGAAGAACTCAAAGGATTTTGGGGCCAGCGAAAGGATGCCAGACTAGGAGTTATGTGCTCCCTCCTACAAGTACCAGTCAAGAGGCAAGCAGCAGCATTTTGGACCAACTGGAATGGAGGATTGGCTGACTCCAAAGTAAAGTGCATTACAATAATCCAGCCGGGATGTGACAAAGTGCTTCAAACTAATCACCAGAGAAAGGAGAGGCTTGACCATAGTCAGCTGCCTAAGGTGACAGAAACTGGATTTAACAACGACACTAATTTGCCGGTCCAATTTCAAATCACTGTGCTGTTGAAGACCCAATTTGGAGACAGGGGGCCCAAATCCGCAGCATGGGATGTACAAGGGCCACTGGGACCAAACACCTCTGTATTCTTTTCATTGAAATTCAAGAAATGTTGTGCCATACAGGTCTTGATTTCCTCCAGACAGGATCCAAGTGGCCTCCATGAGAAAGCATCTTTTTTTGCTCAGCGGGACATCGATCTGACAGTCATCCACAGAGCAGTGGAAAGAAATACCGTATTTTCTTAACCCTGGAGAACCCACGGGGTCAAATTTGGCCCCTATAATTTCTGCTACTCAAATGCTGCCCTTAAATCCCAAAGGGTCAGATTTGGCCCTAATCCTAAATTAGGATTAAAGCATTGAATATTTGAAAAAACATATATTTTGGTGTTCAGTGAACATATAGCAGTCATTTAATGTATAATTCATCATTTTCCAAAGAAAAAAAAAGGTTCTTGGGTTCTCCAGGGTTTTAAGATGAAGCCCAGTGGGGGCAGAGCTAGTGAGAACAGCAGAGGCCCCACAATTGAGCCCTGTGGAACACCACATCACAGTGGGGCAGTTTGTGACTCAGAGCAACCAAGGCTAACACAAAAGGTTTTGTCAGAATCACGGTTTTTAAAGACGCTCATTCAGTTACTGCTGTCAGTTGAGAAATGGTTAAAATCAGTGCAAGCACTTCAATACTGCGGGGTAGTTTGTTTGAGACAGGCTCATAAAAAAAGGCTGATTGCAAAGTTTGTAATACCAAAGAGTCAATATCCCCGTCAATCAGCTGTTTTCCACAGTTTTTTGTGGGGGGGGGGGGGTTGTTTGTAGAGTCAGAGTCCAGCTTGCAAGCAAGGTCCATTTCTACACAGTTTTCCTTATTTCGGTGTCAATAAATTAAATGTTGAATATGCATTCACTAGCCCATTTAATTTAAAAAAAAAAACACAGATGGTGTGTGCCAAAAGATAACGACTTCATTGTAACTTGCTGGTTTGGTTCTTTTCAGGAGGGAATAGTTGAAAGGTTGTTCAAGTGGGCTCAGGAGGCTGAGCAGCCCCTCCGAATCTATGCTACAGGCTTGCTGGCTGGCGCCATGGAGAACCAAGACATTGCAGCCAACTACCGAGAAGAGAACTCTGTCTTGGTCAGTAGGGGGCTGCTAGGCTCTCTGGCTTCCCCTCCTCATGAATGAATTATTGGACACAGTTACAGGGTGTCTAAAAATAGAAGAACCGAGCTCCTCCTTTCGTCCGCAACGTTTCTGTCACGTTCAATCGGCTTGGTTTTCATTTTCTTCGTTCACAGGTGCCACTGATGCTGCATCGCTTGCGTGAGCTGCAAGATAAAGACGCAGAGACAAAAAGAGAAATCAAACGTCCCAGTCCCAGAAAAACTCTGAGTGGACCTTTGCTGCCTTTGGATGAGGAGACCCTTGACGGAGGCTTTGAGAAGTCCTTCTCGCTCGGCCAAAACGGAGCTGAAACGGAAGGACGAGAACCCGAGGAGGATGTTGAAATGAACTTGTCCGCCTCGGAGCCCGAGAAGGAGCTTCCCTTTCATCCCAACGCCCCTCACAAGGCCAACAGCTGTGCTCCCTCCGCTGTGAAAACCATGATGAAGCCCATGTCGGCCCCAGGATCACTCGGGCACCTCGGCGCCTCTGACGCTAGTAGCTACCCAAAAAGAAAAGCGGAGAAAGAGAGTGGCCGGTCGGCAAAGCACAAGTTGACTTTCTCCCTGCCAGAACCGGAGAGGAACGTAAGCGAGCTTTCCAACAGCAGCTGGTCTGAGATGAGCCCATGGGTGATCGGCAACAGCTACCGTTTATACCCTCTGACCCCTGAGATTGAACAGAGACTCATTTTGCAGTACCTCACTCCACTGGGAGAATATCAGGAGGTTGGTAGCTCTTTTTTTCAGCACTGACAATTCCTTAACCAGAGCTGCTTGGCAAATGTTTGCATTTTCATCAGCCCGTTTTGTGGATTTGGTTTCTTTTTTTCAAAAGTGTGATTGTCTTCCCCCCCCCCCATCATCTCCCTTCAGCTGTTGGCAGTGTTCATGCAAATGGGAGCCCGGGAGCTGCTGATGCATTATATGGATCTGAAGCAGACCAACGACGTCCAGCTCACATTTGAGGCCCTCAAGGTGAAGTCCTGCGGCCGATGTAAACCACAGCCACAAACTCCATCGAATTGTAATTGTTTTATTTTGCCTTCCTCTCACAGTACTTGGCCTCTCTTCTGCTTCACAAGAAGTTTGCTGCAGAGTTTGTGGCGCACGGAGGAGTTCAGAAATTGCTTGAGATCCCCAGGCCCTCGATGGCTGCCACTGGAGTGTCCCTGTGCCTCTACTACCTTGCCTATAACCAGGATGCCATGGAACGGGTATGTTAAAAAAAAAAAAAGGAACACTATATGCCAATACACTAAAAATAGTGTCGATGTTTTTGCAGTGTCGTATTACATGAGCAATTTGGGCATGTTAATGCGTGTTATGCATTGTATACTTAGGAAGTACAAACGCTTTAATCCTTTAGATTAGTAATGACCATCCTCTGGATACATTGTGCGTGTGTAGTGGATCGAGAACATTTACACACCCGTGTTCAAATGGCAGATTTTTGTGGTCGTGTTAAAAAAAAAAAAAGACCCCAAAATGCATCATTTAAAAACTTTACATGAGATTTTCCAAATGCGTGGTAGAATGTGTTCTGGTCCCACGAAAACAAGGTGGACTTTTTTGCACATTATTTTTATGCTCCAAATGACACAAGAACTAGACTGAAGCACGCCGGTGGCAGCGTCATGCTTGGAGGCTGTGCGTCCTGAGTCGAGGGGGAGGGAATTGCAAACGGTTCAAAGTCTCAGTTGGCATCGCGCAAAACAAAATGTCGGCAAAAGTCTTTTGGGGGATCATCAGAGGCACTTTGAATATCAGCAGGTGTGTGCTGACTCCCATATATCGGGAAGTTGAATCTGATCGCTTAGTTCTGAACACAGCCGAATCCCAATCGGAAAAGGGAGTGCACAATTTTGCACACAGATTTGAAATATTTTTCATGACCCCTCAAAGATTTTTTACCCAAAATCAGCCGTGCAAATCTTTGGTCACACTAATAGCGAAGGGAATATTGGAACTATGAAGTATATAAAAATGCATGTGGTAAATTCAGAAAGATTGTAATCTCAATTTTTACATGGAATGTTCAAAGATGCTCAATGTGAGCACCATTGGTCACACGACACACATGAAGCCGATAGTCAAATTCTTGCCAAACGCGTCCCAGCATTGCGTAGTCAACGGCTTCTGTTATTCGTGCCTTCAGCTTAAAGCATAAGCGCCCATCCGTTATGAGGTGACCGTGCCATCTCACGATGGACTTCCTCTCTGGCGGCTCCTTTCCGAATTTTCTGCGAAATGCGCGTTGAACAACAGCCCATGATTCAGTTTTTGCAAATTCAAGCACACAAAACGCCTTTTCTGGTTGAGTGAATGCCGTGAATGGGTCTGAAAAGAAATTGAAAAAATCAAGAGCCTTACGAAAAAATTGATGTAATTCGCTTTAAAATGGCACGACTTTTATCTTACTACTATTCATAGTTAAGGAGATGTGGGGACTTCAAATGTGCCCAAGACTTTTGGAACACCCTGTATATTAGGGTCAGGCGGGACTTCGGTGATACAGTATCGATACACCCGGCGTCATTTTCAGCATATCCTTCATGGAGCCCTACGACGATGTGGAATATCGTTGTGATGTTGTGACCATTTCTCCCAAGGTGTGCATGCTGCCCCACTCGGTTCTGGCGGACGTGGTCGGCTACACGCTGTGGCTGCTGGAATGCTCGCACGCATCCGGCTGCTGCCACGCCACCATGTTCTTCTCCATCTCCTTCTCTTTCCGCGCCGTGCTGGAGCTCTTTGACAAGCAGGACGGGCTGAGACGTCTCGTCAATCTGGTAGGCCCCAGCCGGCGGCTCGCCCCGCGGGAGCTCCGCTCGAGCCCTTCAGATGCTGACGTCTCCCGACGGCTTCCAGATTAGCACCTTGGAGATCCTGAACCCGGACGACCAGGGAGCGCTGCTGAGTGACGACGAGATTTTCTCCAGCAGGCAGACGGCGAAGCACACTTGCATGGCGCTGCGCCGCTACTTTGAGGCCCATCTGGCCATCAAGGTGGAGCAGGTGAAGCAGTCCCTGCAGCGCACGGAGGGAGGCGCGCCCATTCACTCGCAGCCCTATTACAAGGTATTTTTATGAGCGGTTGGACGCATTGCAGGCGTTCGGCCCTGCTCATTTGGCTTGTCTCCTCGCTCGCAGGCGGTCAGTTACAGCCGCGAGCAGGTCGTAGAGATGATGGAGTTTATCATCGAGCACGGCCCTCTCCGCTTATACTGGGAACCGGCGGAGGTCTTCCACAAACTCTCTTGCGTCCAACTCCTCCTTCAACTCATTTCCATTGCATGTGACTGGAGGACCTACTATGGCAGGTGTGCTGGTTGGAGCGTCAAATGACTCCTCGCGCATATCTCGGAAGTTGGGTTTTGCTTTCGTTACGTTGAGTTATCGCGCTTACCTTTGTTTTCCTGCAGGAGTGACACCGTGCGCTATGCTCTCGACATCCTGAGTATCCTCACGGTTGTACCAAAGACTCAAATGCTGTTATCTGAGACCGTTGCCGTCGTCGACGAGGGCGGGTCTACCATTTCCAGCGCAGGTATGCTTGCCGAGTTTTGCTGTTTGAGCTCATAGCTATTAAAAAAAAGAAAACCCAACAAAAGCCTGGACATAAAGCCAGGCTGTTTTTGTCCTAACTGACGAAGCCTGCGCCGATTGGTTCATTTTTGATTCCAGGAATGAACATTGTCCTCGCAGTGGCCGAGGGAGAAGTGTTTGTGAACGACGCGGAGATCCAAAAGTCCGCCCTGCAGGTTGTCATTAACTGTGTCTGCGCTCCCGACAAACGCATGTCCAGCATTGGGAAGTTCATTGCGGGCACTCCCCGTCGTCGCCTCCCTCACATGACCAAAGCCAGCGAGAACGTGCTCACAAAGATGTGGAACGTGGTGCAGTCCAACAACGGCATTAAGGTAGTTTCTTTTCCTGCAGTCAGTCGAGTGATGCCATTTGTTTGTGAACTTGAATGAACTGACGGAGCTAAACTGCACCCGTGGTCATTGGAGTAGAAGCCCCCTTAAAACGCAAGGGACATACCCCCCGCTACTGTTTGCAGTGAGCTCGATACACTTCACAGCAAGCAGTAGTTTTGGCAGCTTTTCCAAAAACAGACATTGCGCTGTTTCTTGCCATTCCCACTTGAAGTTGAAAGTGAAAAGAAGCATAACACCGAATTACGCTTTTGTTTGTTTCACTTCATGCTAACAGACGAGGTAGCATGCCAAAGAAGGGCTAACTAATCGCATCGGCGCCGCAGCGATTCAAACCCTGACGCAAGGCTTCTTTGACCAGTGGAGCGGCACATATCCGCAATGCTCGCGGGTGTATGCATTCCTTATCCTCTACAAAGAATGGCTTAATTTCTGTGAGTTACTGAGGAGTTTTGATTGGCTCCATGTATGGGGAGTACGCTTGTGTGTTATACTGCCCCCATGTGGCCAAGGGATGCATACCAGAAGGAGGAGCATGGTGTTCATTGAATTAAAGCAAAAACAAAACAAAAATTCATGCTCCACATTCAATCTAATGATGTCATTATTGTATGATTTTATAAAATACGATATATTACTGAGTGCGATTGTCCTTGTTGGTAAAACACATTAGCAAAACATTGGTTGGGTTTCTTTCATTGCAGTCGGGAAAAGGGATTTGAAATAGGAGCGTTTTGAGCTACGAGCATAGTCATGGTACAAATGAAAGCCGTAGCTCAAGACATGGCGATGCGCACATTTCTCAGCATTAAAGGAAACGTATTTGGCAAACAGAAATGTTAATCACCAGAGGGCCGAACTATGACTTCCCTCAATTTTGCTATTGCCATTAAAAATGCGATTATTCTTTTTCAAGGTCCTTTTTCTTTTTTTAATCAAATCCAATTCATACATTTAATCTGCATTAAACAATATCTGATGGAATGTAGCGATGTGTTTTGGTCTCTTATGTTAAAGTAAAAACAAGCGGACCTTGAATTCATATGAAAGACAGCTTATGGACTTGCTAACTTTTCAACACTTTTGACTTGCAGTCTTTTCCCCATTCACGACGACGACCTCACAAAATTCTACTGAAGTTAGTAAGCCATAAATCTGATGACGACAATCATTTCAACAAATCTGTGCCTTTGTCACGTTTTCGCCAATTTTGACAGCAAAATCCCGATTTCAAGGATAAGACAAGCTCCGGAATGCCTTTGTAAACGTCTCTCACCCCCCCACCGTTCCGTAGGTTCTGCTGTCCCTGCTGACAGTGAAGATGCCGATTACAGATGCGGATCAGATCCGGGCGCTGGCCTGCAAGGCCCTGGTGGGGCTGTCTCGCTCCACTTCTGTCAGGCAGATCATCAGCAAGCTGCCTCTGTTCAGTAGCGGCCACATCCAGCAGCTCATGAAGGAGCCCGTTCTCCAGGACAAACGCAGCGAGCACGTCAAGTTCTGCAAGTTTGCGGCGGAGCTCATGGAAAGGATATCGGGGAAACCCTTGCTGATCGGGACCGACGTCTCCCTGGCATGGCTGCAGAGAGCCAGCGTGGTGGCCCAGTCCCGGATCGCCTTCCCCGAGAAAGAGCTGCTCCTGCTTATTCGGAACCACCTGGTCTCCAAAGGCCTCCACGACACGGCCAGCGCCCTCACCAAGGAAGCCGATCTGCCGATGACGTGCCTGTCTCATTCGTCGCTCGCCGCTTCGCCTTTCGCCTGCGCCGCTCCCCTCACGCCGCCAATCGCCAGCCTACCTCGCACGCCGCGGCTGGCCAACGGCGTCGGCTCCAGACTGGGCAGCCATCCCTCACACTCATCGGGTCCGTCACCGGGCCACTTGCAAGCGCGCCCCTCCGTGCTGCAACCCACCGCCGCCGCCGCCGCGTATTCCTCGGCGTCGGCGCCCCACTGCGCCAACGGCTCCCCTCTGATCGGCCGGATCGTTTTCTCTCGCGAGCGGCACACGTGGGGCGGCGCCGCCGGCTGCAAGAAGCCTCGAGTGCTGCGGCAGAAGTCGGACCACGGCGCCTTCAGCCAGACGCCGGCCATGAAGAAGCAGTTTGACAGGCACATGCCCTCCCCCCCCGCATTGGACGGCATCATCACGGAGTACCTGCGGGAACAGCACGCGCGCTGTAAAAATCCCGTCGCCACCTGCCCGCCTTTTTCTCTCTTCACCCCTCATCAGTGCCCTGAGCCCAAACAGAGACGACAGGCACCGCTGAACTTCACGTCGCGGCACCTGAGGAGGGTCATCTACCCCAAATATGGCGGCGCCGACGGCGGATGCTTTGACAGGCACCTCATCTTCAGCAGGTTGCCGCGCAAAGCCGCCTCGCCGCTCGCTCCTCTTTTGCTTTGACACCCTTCCGCGCTGTCTCCAGGTTCCGTCCGATCTCCGTTTTCAGGAAAGCCGATGAGAACGAGAGCGGATTCACGTGCTGCGCCTTCTCAGCTCGCGAACGCTTCCTGATGCTCGGGACCTGCACGGGACAATTGAAACTCTACAACGTGTTCACGGGCCAGGAGGAGGCCAGCTACAGCTGTCACAGTTCAGCCATCACTCACCTGGAGCCCTCTCGGGTACGAGAACGAGGCTGCCTCGTCGCGCGCGCCCATGCTTGCTTGTCACTTTAACGGCTCTGGTTTGGCTTTTAGGATGGCTCCTTAATTTTAACTTCGGCCTCCTGGAATTACCCGACGTCTGCGCTGTGGGGGATGAAGTCAGTGTTCATCATGAAGTGAGTTGCTCATCGCACCAAACGGTTGTTGGCCTAACAACTGTGCTGAAATGCGTCGTTTCTTAAAGTAGCATTTTCATTTGAAACCTGTTTGGGAAAAAAAAAAGAGCAGCAAAGCGAACGAAGCGAACATGAGCACTTTTTATCCCCTCCGCTACATGCGGCAGCTTCGTGACGGCAAAACGGGGCTCGTTCAAAAGGCGGCGCGCTTATTTTATGACGGCGCCGAGGCCCGGTGGCTTCGCTTCATCGCACACCCAGCATCCGACTTCCATTATCGCAAGTCTCTGCCGATTGATCCCGAGCTCGGCAACAAGCTTTACGTTCCTTGGTCGTCGCTGATGTTCCCGTTCAAAATGCAATGTTGTCCGCAGGCATTCCTTTCTGGGTGACCATTACGTGGAGTTCAGCAAGCTGTCCCAAGATCGCGTCATTGGGACCGAGGAGCAACTCGCGCACGTACGTAGCGCCTCGATGTCAACCCAACGGCATGGAATATTCGAAAAGAGAGCAAATCCTGAGGTCGGCCGACCTCGGCTTCACAACAAACGCTTCTCTCTTTAGATTTATGACATCCAGACGGGCCAGGTGACACTGACCCTAAATAACCCCGACTTGGCTAATAACTACAAGAGGAACTGTGCCACCTTTAACCCCACCGATGACCTGGTACTGAACGACGGCGTGCTGTGGGACGTGCGCTCCGCTCAGGCCATCCACAAGTTTGACAAGTTCAACATGAACATCAGTGGCGTGTTCCACCCCAACGGCCTCGAGGTCATCATCAACACGGAAATTGTATCCTCTTTTTTTTTTTAATCTTCTGGAACAGTTGGATCAGTACATTCATGTGGCTCCAGTTTGCTTCGAGTCCAACAGAATGTAGCGTTCCTTAATCGGAATTCTTAGTGGGACCTGCGAACCTTCCACCTCCTCCATACAGTTCCTGCTCTGGACCAGTGCAGGACAGTCTTCAACAACAATGGCACCGTCATTTACGGAGGTGAATAAACACCTCATGGTGGGAAGTGGCGTTGGGCCGCCGCGAGAGCGCCCGGAATCCGCTTTTCACCCGCATATGTCTGCAGCGATATTACAGGCTGACGACGAAGACGACATGATGGAGATGCAGATGAAAAGTCCTTTTGGGTCATCCTTCCGGACTTTCAACGCCACGGACTACAAACCCATCGGTATGGCTGCTCTCCGGCCGAATACAATGCCGACCTCCAAAAAGATATGATGTATGGTTCCTTTACTAATGTCATTGTGGGGTGTTTTTTTTTTTTTTTTCCATTCTCCCTCCCAGCCACCATTGATGTCAAGAAGAATATTTTTGATCTGTGCACAGACTCAAAAGACTGCTACCTTGCTGTGATTGAGGTAAATATGTTGAATCAATTTCTTCCTCAGCCTCCCTGGAAAGGTCTATTCAGGGGTGCTGGAGAGGAGGGTCCGTCGGGAAGTCGAGCCCCGGAACAGTGGAACAGCTGTACATCCTGAGCAGGGTCCTTGAGGGTACGAGGGAACTCGCCCAACCAGTCTACATGTGCTTTGTGGACTTGGGAGAAGGCGTTTGACGGTGTCCCTCGGGGAGTTCTGGTGGGGGTGCTTCGGGAGCACGGGGTACCGAACCCCCTGCTACGGGCTGTTCAGTCCCTATACCACCGATGTTGGAGTTTGGTTCGCATTGCCGACAGGAAGTCGGAATTGTTTCCCGTGAGGGTTGGACGCCGCCAAGGCTGCCCTTTGTCGCCGATTATGTTCATCACATTTATGGACAGAATTTCTAGGCGCAGCCGAAGCGTTGAGGGGGGTCCGGTTTGGTGTCCCCAGTGTTGCATCTCTGCTTTTTGCAGATGATGTGGTACTGTTGGCTCCTTCAAGCGGGGCTCTCCAACTCTCACTGAAGCGTTTCGCAGCCGAGTGTGAAGCGGTTGGGATGAAAATCGGCACCTCCAAATCTGAAACAAAGTTCCGCAGTCGGAAAAAGGTGGAGTGACCCAAGTGGAGGAGTTCAAGTATCTTGGGGTCTTGTTCACGAGTGAGGGCAGGAGGGAGCGAGAGATCGACAGACGGATCGCTGCAGCGTCTGCTCTGATGCGGACTTTGTATCGGTCTGTCACGGTGAAGAAGGAGCTGAGCCAAAAGGCCAAGCTCTCAATTTACCGCTCCATCTACGTTCCATCCCTCACCCGTGGTCACGAGCTATGGGTCGTCACCGGAAGAGACAAGCGGCCGAAATGAGTTTTCTCCGCAGGGTGTCCAGGCTCTCCCTTAGAGACAGGGTGAGAAGCTTGGTCATCCGTCAGGGGCTCAGAGTCGAGCCCTTCTCCTCCACGTGGAGAGGAACCAGATGAGGTGGCTCGGGTATCTGATTAGGATGCCCCCTGGATGCCTCCCTGGTGAGGTGTTCCGGGCATGGAGGCCCCAGGACATGCTGCCCCGGGAACACCTCGCAGTCTCCGAGAAGAGCTGGAAGAAGTGGCTGGGGAGAGGGAAGTCTGGGCTTCCCTGCTAAAGCTCTTGCCCCTGCTATTATTTCGTAGAACCAAGACTCCATCAACACGGACACAGTCTGCCGCCTTTATGAAGTTGGCCGACAAAGACTGGCGGAGGAAGAAGAGGAGGATGAGGAGGATCAGGTATTTATTGCATCGTTCCAGTCGAACAACGTAATGAATCTGTAGGTCAGGACGCTAATTTGTTGTACCCGTTTCCCATAAAATGGCCGCCAACTACGATGCAGAGTGCAGGGTTATGGATGTCAAAACCTGTACATGTAATACAGTGTAAAGTGCCTTCTCCGGTTCAGGATGTGCTGCGCCGTGCGGCCGTCGGCGGTCATCTTTCAATCTGTTATCCTCGAACTCGGCCGTGATTTTTGTTGCCATGTTAACTTGTTTGCGCCGGTCCGCCTTCGATGACGGTGACAGACTTCAACAACGTGAGCCGATTGCTGCCGCTTCGAAGAGAAAGCAGCTCAGTCCTGCTTCCTACTCGCGTGGCGGCGTAAGAGAGGATGACTTGGAAAAAAATGGCCGGCGACATGGCTACTTTCTGGCTTCCCACGCAGGCGTATCAGGACGTACACAGTCATGAAGTTAAAGAGCGCAGTCGGACGCAGTCCGACGTAGTTCAAGCAGACGTAGGACGGCCAAAGGCCGCGGGAACCACATGAGCCGGATGCTTCGCGTCAACAAGCTTCCCGTCGCTGATATCATTAACTCATTCAGTCCCAGCCAATTCTGGACCAAGTCTGAAAAGACGTTTAAAAACGTCTTTGGGAGTGAATTGAGTTAAAGTGGAATCAAAGTGTATGCGAACGGCGCTTCTTCTTCTGTCACTCTTAGAACGATCGGCCCCGATATTTTGAAACGGATGAGCGCGTCTTCCCCGCCATCGGCGCTCACGGCGGCTTACTGTCAAGAACGTTTGCTGTCCAAAATGTTGCGGCGGTTTCAGAGGTTGAGACGGTGTCGTGTCTCTCCCACACACATTCCAAAACAAAACATCCCCGATGTTCCCTTTGTGTCCAAATCAAGCGCCCCCGTGAGCCGAAACCCACGGCAACAAATCCCCAAAATGCCACTTTTGCTGTCTGACGGGAAGTAGCGCACATCATTGTTTTCTCCCGCGGCGGCTCCCCCTGCCCAAAAGTGTACGACGACATCTCTGGTCCTTTGCGCCCCAGGAGGACGACGATCAGGAGGAAGACGACGACGACGACGATGACTCTGATGACGACGTGGACACCGATCCTCTCATCGCGGAGCTTGAGAACGAGAACGGCGGCGATGATGACGACGAGGGGAACGACGAGTTCTCCCCCTCCGATGAAGAAGTGGCTCGCCTCCTCGAGGAGGACTTGGATGGAGGGGACGACGACGACGACGACAATGACGACGACTCTGACATGGAGGACGCGGAACTGGACGTGGACAACGGTACGTGCTGCTTCTCTCACCTCAAACGTTGCCTGCCCTCGCTCGCGCCCAAAAGTATTCACGAGCAGACTTGTCCTGACAGATGGCAGAACGAATCGTCCAAATCAAACCGACATGGCAATTGTCAAATGCGTGACACGGAAGTCCTCGTTGAACACCCGCAGTTGAACGCAGCGCGCATCTTAACAAACTGGTCTTCCGAGCAGGCGCTTGCAACATGAGGCTCAACGCGCTTCACTCCATGTCGCCTTTTTTTCCCCCTTGCCGTTTCAGATTGGCTCGCCGACACCCAACGAGCGGTCGCTTGTCGCCAACAGCCGAGACCATTTTACAAATTTGATCTGGCGAAAAAGCGCCTGCCGCTGAACGGCTCAGTGGTGAAACAAATACGCCGACTGCGAGAAGAGGCCGCTCGCGCTCTCTCGATTCTTTACATGCGCAACGACACATTTTACCATCGAGATTACTAGACACCGATTGCTCGAGAAGTTGTGATCAGAAATGGAGAACCAATGCATTAGTTGGTGAAATTGAAATATGACAGTACCCCCCCCCCCCCCCAAAAAAAAAATACATCTCAAGATTCGCAAGAACATGCCGGGAAAATTCAGGCGTTCACTTCACACTTAACCTGCAGACGGGCCGCAACAAATTATGCCCTCTGCTGGAGGAAAGTGGGAGCGTCAGCTTTGCTTTTTGAAAAACAATCAGGAAAATCCATTCTGAACGTTGACATCGATTTATTGAATCTTGGCACGAAAAGTCCAGATAGTTTAGTGAATCGATTTCTTTATTTATTTGCACCCCCCAAATACACATGTCTCGAGTTAACCATGGAAAGCTTAAAACAGCACCATAGAGGCTCTTTGAACATTGACACCGACAAACAATTCAGCGTGCCTCTCTTCCAGTGGAAAAGCGGCACAGAAATCGGCTAATGGCGCTTTGTGTTTGTCACTTTTGACTCACCTACTGACGGCCGCCTTTATAAGTCGTCGGTTTCTTTCACCCTCAAGCAGACAGCTCCGACAACTCCGACCTTGAAGATGACATCATTCTGTCCCTCAATGAGTGAGCGCCGATTGGCTGCCGGGACTGAGAAACTGGGCCACGAGTCCAGACCTCGGCATCGCGGGCGCCAGCTTCGGAGGAAGAGGCGACGAACGAGAGCCGCGTCAGAAGATGCGGCGGGGGAGGTGAATGGACCGAGGGATCGGACCAAGGAAGATTTCCAACCAAAACTAAAAACGCCACGATTGTATGCCATGAGTTTTAGAAGAAGGCGTGATGTGGAGGGTGCCTTGAAAACCTTTGATCATTTTATTCTCAACCAACCCTTTTATTTCATATTTCTGTCGGTGATGGGAGCAACTCGCGATTGCAGGGCTGCACTTGTGTTTCTAAAGAGTCACGGCAGACTGGACTCGTCGTCACCGATGTACTTGGGTTGGGTTTTGGGTTTAGCCTGCTACGTCGATGCAGCAGCTGCTATTTCGTAACGCGGCCTTTTGCTTGAAGAGGATTCAAGAATCGCCCTCCTGGCTCGCTGACCTCAACCAAAAGAAGGCTCGACTTGACAAAACTGCCAAAATGCCTCCTGCGCAATCACCCCCGCGTGCGCGCCCAAACTTTCACGGCTGTCCCTCATCTCTCACCCGATGCGCTTTTGCTTCTGATAAATAGATGGCAACCTTTGGGCTTTTGATAAGAAAAATGGCAAAAACTGACTTCACCATGTCCTGGGGTGGGGGGGTAATAAAGTGTAAATATTTGGGGTCGGAAAAAAAATCTATTTTGATTTAAAGTTTGTTTCTAGGTCGATTCAACAATTGAGGGGGTAAAAGGAAAAGATCTGGCTCAATTTTATCAAGCCATTCGAAGAGTTAATTGTTTTTCTAAACGATTCTGCTTTGTATCTGTTCATTTTATCAGCTTTCTTCTCCCCCCACAGGAAGATGACATGATTTTCTTGAGAGGTTTAATGTACAGCTTGTATGTACCTAAAGTATTTTCCTAAAAATAAAACTTGAGAATTTGATTTGTGTTCCACTTGAACGTTGTGACTATTTTCCATCTCTGTCCGAGGGCATTTTGACGTTCGCATGAATGAATGTTGTATAACTCACCTTTGCCTTTTGCAGGATAAGATTTCTCTTTGACAGACTGACGTTTAAGTACCCTTTTAGGAAAGAGTTTTTTTTTTTTTGTATCTATAAATTGCATAACTACCTGCAGAACCCGGCGTATGCCCATCTTTCTATTTTGAAATACACAGTGTATGGAGTCGACACACCCCTGGTTCAAATGCCAATTTAATGTGTTGATTTTTATTTTTTTAATGAGGCGAAGAAAAAAAAAAACTTCCAAATTTTTTTCCACCCAAAATATGAACTGCAGTTGGTGACGGGCGCGACTTCAAAGCTCCGAACGAAAGTGGTCGCGGAAAATGAAGTTCCGTTTCGAGGCGCCTGTTTGTGACGTTGTTGTCACGTGACCAGCGGAAACCGGCGTCTGGTGTTGATTCCGTTGAATCGTGTCAATCACAAAAGCTGGCGATACCGGCAGAAAACAACGTCCTCCCGTCAATTACGGTGATATAGCGTACCCCCTACACCATTTACATTGCTCGCCAATGTATTAAAATACTTATACTTTTAAATGAAAACAAATGTTCCCTCAGCTCTAGAAATGCTTATCTCCTCATGGACGTCAACAACAAAGGGGGCGGGGGGAGTCAAAAGTGATGAGCACAATTTAAAAGAGGTAGTGGCACATTCGTTACTGAAGTAGGGGAACATGTTTGCATATGAAGCCTTCTTAAATCAGCTTTTTTCTCTATTACATATTTATCACTAATCATTATGTCAAAGCTAAATATGAAAAAAATCCTTCGATTTGTGCTACAAAAATCATAAAACCATTCAAGACCAGCTGCGTTTAAAATAGGTTTAATCATTCACACAATACAAAAACGTTTGATTTATTTCAACAGTTTTACACCAACATATTGAGTAGCTGAGACACTTTTTAAAGGTTTCACACCACAAACGTTTCTTTGGACAGAAAAATCACAAACGGCACGACAGCTAACAAATTCATTGCCACCGGAGTCATAGGCACTTTAATGTTTGCGCGTTCACGTCTGACAACGCGCGCCAAAGAGCACAATTCCTGAGATATCAAATGAGTGCCAGTGATGCACACTGGGGCTTTGTGCACAACACACACACGTACGCACACAAAACAGCAAACAACATTACACAGAGCTGCCATGAAATACATTAAAGTTGTCACGTGCCACAATCAACAGGGCAACGTCTAGTCACAGGGTTCAAACTGCATTCGTGTCACAGTGGGTTTCAAAGGCATATTTAAAGAAAAAAACGTGACTTAGGTCATCAAGGTGCAAAAATCCACAACCGTATGGAAATTCGAGCTTCCCCATATCTTTGATATCACTTCAAGGTCAGAGGCGGCACTAGTAGTAGTTGCAGACGTCAATCTGCTCATCAAGGAATAAACACTCCAAGGGCTTCGCCTCCCAACGTCACAGTTTGACAAACCCTCGCTGAAACCGTGCCAAAGTTGAAAGACAGCAAACGGACGCACACCGGCAGTTCCGGCATGTGTCTGAACCGCGGAGGAGCTTTCCGGTCTAGCCCTGCTGCACCAGCCGGCGGTAGTGCGGCATGACCTTGCTGTCGGGCAGGTAGAGGCCCATCTCCAAGGCGACCAGCACGGGGAACTCCAGAGGAACCAACTCCCGTCTGCTGATGCGGAAGCGCTCCTCCAGTTTCTGGTGGAGGAGTGCGACGGAGGGAATTTCGGATGACGTTCAGCCGAGAAGAGTTTTTTTGGACGCCCCTGCTCTAAACGATTGAACTCGGAGCAAGCGCTCACCTCAATGAGCTGCTTGACTTCGTGCTTCCTGAGGTCACTGCTGATCTTTGCGGCCAGCAGCACGCACGCGGCCGCCACCAGCTTCCTGTTGGCCTTGTTGAGGCGTCCCTGCAGCACCAGCTTCTCAAAGTAAACGAAGGCCATCGCTATGGTGACCGGCTGGAGGCTGCATTCCTCGCTCACGGCCCGCATCTCCCTCTTCAGGCTGACACCGAGGAAAAGTAGGAGGGGTTTAAAAAAAAAAATTCAGGGGGTGATGGTGGGGGGGGTTTGAAGACGTGTTTATACCTTCTGATCTTGCTGAGGGTCAGCAGGATGTGAGGGAACTTCTCCTTGAAGGTCTCATTCATGTCCTTCTTCAGGTCCGAGGGTTTGACGTACTCGATAACCGTCGTCTGAGAAAGTGTCAAAAAGTAGACACAGTATCCTGAAATAAGGACGCACTCATCTCACCCAGAAGAAAATAATCCTGCCCAAATGAAACGAAATGTAAAATAAAACCCACCAGCACGCCGTGTCAGTCAACATCACCAAGCAGTGAAACAGATTGAAAGAAATCACAATATTGGTATTGAAAAAGCAAAGGGTTATATTCATATCAGCGTTAGACTTAAACATTCTTAAAAAAAAAAAAGTGAATTCTTTCCATGCATTTCGTCTCCTTTTCCTTTCGGCTTGTCCGCCGCCGCAGCGTGTCATCCTTCTTCACGCAAGTGGATTTGCTAACCTCAACCGTGCAACGAGAAAGGGGCTTCGAGTTGATCCCTGATGCGTTCCCCGCGCCCCACCTGAAGCACAGCCCCCCATGACTGTCCCGCCGGACATATCCTGCACGACGCAAATCGACTTCTGCGCCACTCCAGACTTGCTGGTGCCAGCACCGCCAGTTCGTCTCCGGATACGCTCTCGCCCTATTTTGGCGCCTTTACGTCTTGGTGGCCAACACAACCTTCCCAAATTGGGAAGTGCGGATGGCCGCTCATCTCCATGCGATTGGCTGGCGACCAATTCAAAGACGTTCCCTCCGGAGGAGAAAGCGGATCGGCAAAGGCACGGCTGGCACGAGGACCCGCAGGGCAACGGCCTGCGGCGTGCAAACGACGCACGCAGCTCCATTTGCTGGGCTGATCAATGACTTGCATCGCATACCGTTTATTCATTTATTGTCCAAAGTAACCTTGAAATAGTCACTAAAATGAGACCATTCTGTTCGATATGGTAAGGGGTTGGATTACGGGTTCCTAGCAGCCGTCATCTTTTGACCCTGCCTGTCTCACACAACATTGTCCCGTTTTTACCACAAGCGTTTGTATTCTTACTTCTTTTGGAAACACTTCCTGAATGACGGGGAGCCCCGGAGCACAGACCAAGAGACACGGTCGCCAACACTCACCACGTAGGACGCAAATATCAGGACCCTCTTGTGTCTCCCGCAGGGCCACCGAGGGTCACTGAGCAGGTCGGGGTCGTACTCTGCCGCCTCCTCCGTATCTGAGACCAAAGCGACGACAACGTGTGACTCGTCCGACAGCGGCGGCTCTTTCCGTCCCAAGAGGGGTGACGGCGCGGCAAGACTGCGAGCGCTCGCGTGCAACGACACCTCGCGGCGCCGCGGTGATGCCGAGCCTTTGCAAAGATGATCTTGACTTTGGACAGTCAGTCACACACGCGCTGGTGGTTGGATGTTTTTTTTTTTGTTTGTTTCAACTCACACAATAGAGTGACTGTTTCACGACAATTTGGAATGCAAAGTGGCTTTCCGCCCATTTCGGGCGAGTGGGGCCTGAACACGTCCTTCACACCGTCGAGCGCTCACCGAGATACGGAGAGAGAGAAGTACGCCGAAAAGTACAAATTTGCAACGGGTACGAAGTCAATGTCTGAGCCGCTGCCTGGCCGTGACCTTCGGAATATCGGGTCAAGGTCGCACGTGGCCTATGATGGGGAGGTGCAAGTGTACATACGTAATTCTTGCGCCCCGGCGCTATTGAGGCGGGCCAGGGTGAAGGTCCTCGGCGCCCTCCCACGGAAACGCATCGGCGGGGTGTGAGGGGTGCCGCTTTCTGGCGCGCCGCCGCTGCCGCTCCGCTGTCTCGCCAACGCGTTGGTCGGATAAAGGAACTGAGCGTAGGAAATGGTCTGCGCAGAGGAGGAGGAGGAAACACATGGGGCTTGTTTCTCAATAAATTGGGCGTGTTCAAAACAATTGGCGGACGGGCACGACGTCCGAGAAGGACGTCCCACCGGAAGGCGGCGATCTGGCGTTTGACGCGACTTTGGCTTTTGCTGGATTTTGGGGCGCGGCGAAACCGGCGCCCTGTGACGCACCGTCCCGAGCGGGCCGGTGCCCACCAGATAAAAACGGGATCAACGGCAAGTTACTTTCGCCGGTCCTCACGTTGGACGCTGCGGTGTCTTTAAAAGGCGGGGCCGAGGCCCGCCGAATGCCAGGGGACGGTGGGGGCTGCTGTTGTTCCCGTGGCGACACATGAAATGCCGTTTGTCGCTGTGCGCAACGTCAATTTCAGAAATGAAAAGTGCTGATGATATCGACCAGGGTTGGCCAACCAGTCAGAGACGAAGAGCCAATTTTTTTGACTGTGTTACGGCAAAGAGCCACGTCATACCCTTCCTCGCGCACGTGCTTACGCACACGGACACACACGCACACACTTTTTTGGCCAAAGATCAACTTTTGAAGCGACCAACTTCTCACGAACAACCCGATCGCGCACGTGGAAGCACACACACACACGCACGCACGCACGCACGCACTCCCGCGGGTGCCCACCCGTGCACTCGCCCACATGTGCACGCACACTACGATTAGCAACAGTCGGAAGGGGCTGAAAATGAACGAAAGCTAAAGAACCAAACAAACAAATCTTTTTTTTCCCACGCATTTCCTCCTCCCACCCCTTGTGGTCGACTCGGGACCAGTTCGCTGTCTCCCAGTCGATTCTGATCGACGTATTGGGCACCCCTGCCTTAAAATTAGAGCTAATTCGCTGACTAGCTTAGCGCTTAGCGCCGTTGTTTGCGTATGAGCGGTGATGCAGTCATCTGATTGGTTGCCCTCTATGTCAGTCAAGTAACGGGATTGACGATAGGCTGACGGAGTACGTTCTGCCGAGGTGTTTTCAACGCTTGTTGTGTGAGAGCTCGGGAGCCGCATTGAAGCGGCCAAAGAGCCGCATGCGACTCGTGAGCTGCAGGTTGGCCACCACTGATGTCGACAGATTGGTATCAACATAAAAGGCGGACCACTTCCTTGTTTGTTCCAAAGTGACAGCACGTCAGCGGACTTACTTTGCCGCACGCGTCCGAAACGTCCGGCTCGGCGCCTTCCAGCGAAGGGAGCAGCTCAGCCGCCGCCACCGAGGACTGCCTTCTCTGCGCCTCCAGCT
>CAAKHF010001063.1:5849-20590 GCA_901007745.1 Hippocampus kuda | reverse complement strand
GAAATAAAAAGCGCAGTCATGATCTGCCATTTTTCGAGAAACATTCCCTCAACGGCAAGTTCAAAGGTACCTGCTGGCAAAACTCCTTGACCGAGCGTCCTCCCTCGATGAAGTGCTGGAAGAAAGCGTGCTCCCGCTGCAAGTAGCCCGAGGTGAGCAGCCGCAAATACACCACCACATAGTCTGACACGTTCTGGTCGTTGAAGGATCTGAGAAGCTCCTTCAAACTGGGCTGCTTCTCGCACAGCTCGATCAGGCCCATGAACTAGCAAGACAGCGGAGACGTGACTGAGGAAGTCCGAAGACAAAACCGATGATGTCGCAAACTCACAGTGTGATGGAAGTCCTCAATGGTGAACTCGGTGAATCCCTCGTTAACCAGGTCCAGTTTGCTTTTCGCTGCCACCGCTTTGAACCTGAACAGAGTCGGCAATGTGTACACGCATATGCCATTAAAGTTTACACCGTAAAGAAAAAAAAAACAACAACAAATACATAAATTGTTCTTTTGGTGGGGGCTAAAACAAATTGGAACAACTTTCAAATACAAATGATTGACATTTATGGAAACAAATGTGGGTTTGCAAATGTTCGTTTGTTTGCTCCAAATTAATTTAATGAGTTCCCCCCCCCCCGACATCTTTTAATTTTTGGGGACAAGGGGGAATTCTTTGTTGAAAGCCAATTTTCACATTAGCGTAACTTAAAACATTTTGTTCAATTGCCCAACTTCAAATATTATCGACATTGTTTTGCCTTGAAATTTTGAGCTCACCCAGTTTATATTTTTATTATCCCCCCCTCCCCCCAACACTCACTTCTGCAGTTCTTTGCTGTCATCTAGTAGAGACTCGAGATGTGCAAAGCCAAAGGCTCTGTAGAAACAGTTGCCGTCCGGTCTTGTCTTGCGGATGTATGAATATTTTTTGTACAAGTCCTGTGACGCAGCAACAAAAAAAAAAGTATTGGCATGGATGTTACACGGGACGCATTGATGAGGTTCCACTGACCTTGATCTTGAGCTGATAAACTGTGTCTTCCTCGGAGTACTCCCTCTGCAGCACGGACAGTTCCTTTCTTTCTGACACTAGCGGGTTACTGTTGGCTATCTACATGGCCAACCACGAGTTGATTCGAGGGAGGGGGAAATCTGTTAATTAGAATCCCGAATTTAAAACAAGAGCAGCTCCTAGGGGTAAAATTCTCACCTCCTGTTGAATTCTGTCCTGCTGTGCAATTATGGCCTCATCATACGCCAAGCAGTTCACTCCTATGGAAGAAGGCAGAGTTATTTCCGTGTGTGAACTTCTCAGATGAACTGACCAAATGTTAAATTAAAAAAACAAAACAAAAAAAAGGTCAAATGAGGATGACGTGACCTGGAATGCGTTTACAACGCCTGCGAGTTCGAGCCCCACCGGCCCCACGTCGTTTATGTTTAACGTTAAGCATATCGCTTTAATGTTGATTTGATGTCCCAAATCTCGAGACTGAAAGTCGGCTGCGAAAGTGGCTAAACAAGCGTTTCTTTGTGCAGCAATGTTAGCATTAGCCAACAAGCTATGGCCCCTTTCTCTATTTGGACGCTGCGTGGCAACCGCTTAGTCTGACGGAAGGACATCGGGCCAAAAGCGACAAAAAGCACTGTGGTTTGAAGTGGCTTAAACCTCCAGAAACGAGATGCCTCGCTGCGTATTGCTGTGTTGTGTTTCCACTTTGTTTTTCTCACCCTCCATCTCCCCCTGTGATGCTTCTTGCTGCTCCTCCGCCATCTTAGCTGTACAGATCAGTTTCCTGTTTTTTTTCTGTCACCCATAACTTTATTGCTCATTTACAAACGTACAAAACCAGTGACGCACGTCGAACGGCGCGGTACAAGAAAAACTCGTTTACACAAAATAAAAACGTATAGTAGGCAACTGTCAGTGTGATGACGTCACAAATAAAAGTGCCATTTCTTTTAACTGGGTCAAAAACAAATACACAGGCACATAACGCAGTCGCCCGTTGTTACATGGTACGACACAAATGTGCTAAATGTGATTATTCAACCTTGATGTCACGTTTGTAAATTATAACTCATATAGGCATTTGAACTGTTGTGTCAGATTTTCTGCAGTTCCCAAAATCGCCACTAAAGGACGCTGAAGACAACGAAAACGGTCGTCGGCAGACAATGCCTGCTTTTCAAAGTGTGGATGCCCAAAATAAACCGGTTTTAGTCAAATTGTATTCAAATGTTTTTTTTTAGGGGGGAAAATTTGAAGTACAGTACGATCTGGGGTTCTTGCTGCGGCACATATTTGTGACAGGAGGAGCAAAGCAAAGTAAGAAAGTGTCATTTGGCCATATACCCCTTAAAAAGAGTTTTGGAACAAATTGAATTCAAATATATTCTTAATGTTGAAAGGAAAAAACATCTTAAAAAAAACTAAAGTCCACGCGTGAGACAGAATAATACTTCATATTTGCCATATGTGGAATTCTTGCTATGGCACATATTTGTCACAGAAGAGTACAATAAGCCAGAAATCAAAATGTATGTGCATAGATAGATAGATAGATAGATAGATAGATAGATAGATAGATAGATAGATAGATAGATAGATAGATAGATAGATAGATAGATAGATAGATACACTTACCGTATATATATATATATATATATATATATATAGATACACTGTATATCAATATATGTTAATATATACATATTTGTAACAGAAAGAGCAGAACAAACTAACCTAGAATCCAAATGTCCCATCTGCATTTCCTTGAGTCCAGAGAGTACAAGATTGTTTTCAAATTGTCCTTTTAACACTTTGCAGTTTTTTTTTTTTTTTTTTTTACAAATAACCTGCTTCTTGGCGAGTTGTGAGCAGCTTCCCCCTACACAATCTGGACCTTGTGCACCAGCGAGGCATGAGGGCCAACCACGGTGTGGCCTATCTCCGGTTTGAACCTCTTTGTGCCATTTGTGAGTTGGTTGTGGCTGTGCGCCTCAGACACCTGGGAGTGACTGCTCTGGCTTTCCCGGTCATCAGGATGCTCCTGGCTGGCGGGACCCCCGAGGCCTTCGTCCACCTCGTCGTCATTGTCGGTCATGGAGGGAGTGCAGTAGCTCGGCGAGGGGTGGCGCAGAGACCTGACGGAACTCGCTGGCCTTGACCATTCTTCGTTTTGCTCCCCGAGCATGTCAGTGGACCTGATGGTCAATGGTGTCGGGACGCGACACGGAAGGGAAGTTCCCTGCTGCAGATGTACACACCAACATAAAGGTATTTTAATGAATTGTAGGTAAACTCCGGCAATCGTTCTTAATTTGCAAATAAAAATTGCTTTTGTTGTAAATTTCAAGTTTGGTTTTAGTTTGGTTTTAGTAGTCAGCGCAGCAGCTGAATTTTGGACACAGATTTTGTATTAGATGTAGGGCTGGGCAATTAATGGCAATTTAATTGTGATTTCAGTTTTGACATTCTCTTGATCTTTAAAACACGATAAGGCGCTTCAGAGTAGAATGAATGGCCCATTTTAAAACCCTTTTCATATATACCGCATTATGAAGCTACAATAGTGGCTGCAGTTGCGTTATGCATCCGTTAGATGGCGCTGCGCTAAAGAGAATACAATACAACAATGCTTTTAGGTGTGCCTTGTAGTGCGAAAAATTTGGTTTAATATTCAAAAGAGCTCAATCGCACCTTTCTCCTCTACTCCTATCTCATCGGTATTTATTTTTATTTATCCCACTGTGTTACCAGTTTGTTTTCTGATTGTTCCTTCATTTACATTTCAAATTGAGCTTTCAAGGATTCAAGGAATTTTTACTGTCATACCAACGAGACATTTCAAAACATGGTACGAAAACACAATACCCGAGGCCCCTCGTCAGTCCCGAGATTTGTGAAAATCAAAACAGAATAACCAAATCTGATCAAACAAATACCATAAAGCGACGAATAGATGCTTATTCAAAGGTTGGAGCGTGTTTTGCTCACCTCATCATGGTCCAAGAGGCTCTCTCTGCCTTTCTGCGAGTTGAGTAGTACCGGGCGACCCAGGTAGTCGTACGCTCCCCCTCCTCCTTCCCCTCCTCCCGACCTCCCACCCATGATAGTGGAGCGGCTGTCACGGCTGGGGGCCAGCTCCTATTAGCACAGGAAATGGACGCAGATCACAAGTGGCGGATTAGTACCTTGCGCGGTCAGAGGTTCCTGCTGCGCGGACTGAAAATGATTTGCTGACTTGTCTTTTATTCAAGTTGCACTGCGGGAAGGAAACGGAACCAACCAGGGCCTCTTGTCATCCAATATACATGTATCGATATTTTTTGGAATATGACAATTTGGAGTGGTTCCATCGACTCTCCGAGTCGGAACATCAAGTTTGATCATCGCGGCGAGCGGACTGACCCCAAGGGAGGACATGGTTCCCTCCACCCTCAGCGGGATGCTCTCCTCCGTCTGCAATGACAGGAAGCAGACAGACTTTGATACTTGTGCGCAAACTTGCCGAAACTTCCCACCGCTAAAACTTTTCCCGCTTCCTCAAGAGAGACAAAGCGGCGCCTTCTTTCCCGTCTCATCCCGAGCGCTTCATTATGTCTTCATTTCATGTCTTGACAAAGAATCACTGACTCAATCTGCCGGTTTTGTCTCCCAGGCAGAACTGGGTCGCGCAGACAGACGAGACAAGTGTCACCGTGTTTGTTCTGTGTTGTCGGGGAGAGAGAGAATAATTCATTACCGCTCCTCTTGCATCTGTGCTGACCGAGTTGATCCTCCTCAAAGAAGCTTGCCAGGACAGAGTGCTTATTTCCTCCCTGCGCACAAGCAAAGATGGCAAAATGAGTTCCGCGTGTTTTTTTTTTTTACACTGACTGGATCGCGTATTCATCCAATTTCCTTGTTCCATATCGCGGTCATTATCGTCAATGAAGACCAACAAAATAATTGGAACTCAAATTGAAAGAACATTTTCGTTCATTGGAAAGGAAAATGCTTTGGAAAAGAGGAAAAGTAAATTATACATCTTCCGGCTATAAAACTATGTCCTTTGTTTTCGTCCTGGTCAATTAATATCAGACGTCACCTTTAAGGGTTCATTTTAAATGTATTTATTTTGGTATGACTGTAACAGCCTTACTTTATTATTCAGTATTTTGCAACCTTTATTTAGTTTTTTTTTTAATCTTGAAATCACTCGCCAAATACCCCAGAAACAAAACTAAAATGAATACTAAAACCAATAAAAATTGAGAGAAAAATTAATAATTTTTGAAGAACTAAAAACGAACAAACCTGCTATCAAAAGTGAATTTAAAAAAAGTCCAAATGAAATTAAAAAAAAAAAAACGAACGATCATGAGAAACCCCAAACTATGATAACCCTGCTCCATACTTCTTCTCGGTCAGTTCCCTCTTGAGCTTCTTGTTCTTCTTCTTGTGATGACAGGTGACCGTGATGATGATGACCAGCATCAAGAGGAGCAGCCCCACGGCGATGACCCCGACGACGACCATCGTCGTCGTCTCCGACATAATCTGCCTCTCGGGAAACTCTACAGGAAAGGCAAAGCAAGGAAGCAGTCAGAAGTCTGCGCCGCCGCTGGGGGGGGGGCGGTGTCTCAAAGGCTCGACTCCCGACGGCTACCTGACACGAAAATCTCCACCTCCGCCGTGCCCACGCCAACCTCATTCTTCGCCACACACTGGTAGGTGCCGCTGTCTGATAGACTGAGGGGGCGCCGGAACTCCAGGGTTCCGTTGGGGTGAGTGGTCAAACCGGCGGGCAAAGCCTTACCGTGTCTGTTAACACAAACATGACACAGCTGAGACAAAATGCATTTTTTTTTCTTTAAGGTCTTTAAGGTCAGTCATTTCCAACATTTTCCACCATTAAATTGGCTTACGACTCCAACCACTCGATCCAAAAAGAAATTTTCAAGGGAAGGTTAAAAAAAAAAAAAAAGTGATCTGTTTTCAAAAGTGTGCACACCCTCTTAAAACTGCAACGCAGCTGTTTGGAAGTGACCTATCACATTCAACTCATATATTAGAACAAATCTTGAGTGTTCATGCAAAGTATAAAAACTTCAGTCTTTTGCCAGAAAACAAAAGAAATGTCTGGATAGCCTTTCAGAACAGCTGAAATTGATTTGAGGTTACTCAGAAGAGGCACTTTAAATGGACGCAGATGTTGTTGACTCCCGCTGAACAGGCGTGTCAATGTGATTGGATAATTCTGAAAACCGCAACATACAATTTAACACTTGTGCAACCACATTATTTCACTTGGTTCGTTTTACTTCCTCTCGGAAAATGATTTAAAACACACACACATACACACACACACACACACACATTGGAGGTGGACAGGTTACGAGTTCCATTAAAAGTTGAAAAAGTTGTGAAATGATTTGTCTTGGTCTCATTTGTTTACATCACAAAACCTTGGCATTTGGGCAGGGGTGTGTAGACTTTTTATATCCAATAGGCTTCCCCCCACCACCCCCACCCGCACCCAAATTAAGGTACCGGTAGTTGTTCCTTGAGTGATATTTCAATTAAGCATCTATTCACATAGACAGAAGTCGAAAGCGTTGAAGTGAGCGAAAGAACATCCGATTCAAGATCATTTAACAGCATAAAAGAAAACTGTTGTTTAGTGGCGATGGTGAAAGTTGAAAAAAATAAAATAAAGCCACACTGAATGAAGGAACTCAAGGAAAGAAAACTCTCCACAACAGCGAACATGACACGATAAAAGCTACGCGACTTTTGAAGGCAGCAACATCGATGCGAGGCAAACCGAAAAGAAATGAAGGGAACTAAATCCTGTAACACCAAACTCACGAGACAACAAGGAACATCTTTGACAAGACATGGGTGGCTGGAGGGAGATGATTGGTTGACACAAGGAACAGGTTTGATGAGACCAGGTGGGGACAAAAATTTGAGGTTTTGCTGTTCGCTGAAAAGTTGATGCAGACGGCGAAACGTAGTCGGCGATGGGGTGTTCATCGTGTCCGGGGAGAGCTGCGGGTTTGCTGGACGATCGCTGATGGCCGCGATGGCCAGGACTAGCCCGGAAATACACATTTTCCCCAAACTCCCGATGGCCAACCCTTGTGTGTACCATTTATCTTTCGAGTGACTATTTCTGTCATTTTGAGGCAGTCAAACATTTAATGACTTCATCCATTCTGTTCCTCTTCCTCACCAGCCGTCTCTCTTTCAGTTCCCTCTGCGATCGGGCCACATTTCGCTTTTCCTCCGCCTTCCATCCGCGCAAGCACAAACACGACGGCGTGCCACCAAGCGATTGCTTCACCAAGACGCCTGCTGTTGACAAAGCCAACAGGTTGGACCCGCTGCGTGCGCTTGTGCGCGCGCGGGACTGCGAAGGCTGACGCTCTTGTTTACGGGGTTTTATGCCAGCCGTGTTGACGTTACAAACAATTAAAAAAAAATGTGAGCCATTCCGCCCCATCGCAGGTGGATCTACGAGTTGTTCTTTTATTCGGATATGAAGTACTTAAACACACAAAATGAAAAAAATTAAACAGACTGAGACAAATCATTTCTGCGCCACGCGACACAAACTGAAGTTATTCAGGAAAAGTTTGGCTGCTTGACTGTCGTCACTTGTCATGCACGCACATTTGCGCAATGTTTGATTGAGTCAATGCTCGAGTCTTAACAAGATGATCCATCTTACGAGAGCTAATCAGTGGAATTTTGCTTCTCTGGCAAACTGTGGAGAAAAATACTTGACATGCTAATGGAATAACTGACTGCAGTTTTGAAATCAGCAAGCCAATTTTTGTTTTAATCATCATAAAAATCGAACTCAAGAGATGTTTTTTTCCAAATTGCTCCTCGGCGTTTTTAGGGTTACCATACAGAACATTTTTTGTTCTTTATGTTATAACATTCAACAAAGGAAGTGCAACTGCCTCGACTGTACTTGCTCCCGAAACCAAATTAAGTGGTCAGCAGCAACAACTGAAATCTTCGAGAACTTGCAATGAGACTTTCAAATCTTTGTGGAGATATTTTGAACCATCTTCCAAGCTGCATTGCTTTAATTCAGTAACCCCTGGAGGGCTTTTGAGTATGAACGGTCATGCAACAGCATTTCAATTGGATTCAAATCTGGACTTTGACTCGGCCACTCCAAAGCCTTCATTTTGTTTTATTTTAAGCCCTTCAGAAGTTGACTCACTGGTGTGTTTTATCGCATTTTCTTGCAACAAAACCCAAGTGAACTTCAGCATGAGGAGGGCCAAACATTCTTTCTCAGTATTTCCTGGTAATGAGCCAAATTCATGGTTCCATCAGTTGCAACAAGTTGTCCAGGTCCTGAAGTAATCAGCAGCCCCAGACCATCGCACTACCACCACCATGTTTGACTGCTGAGATGATTGTCGTCCTCAAATGCTGTTACATTTACACCAGATGTAACAAGACACACACCTTCGAAAAATTACTATTGTTATTTTTTGGCCCATCTGTTCTTTAATTTCTGTGTATCAGGGCATTTTGTTGCTGCTTTTTTGAGATCTTTTGACAGACCCTAGTGTGTCAGACTGGCTCAATTTAAATTATTTCATGATTGAACAAGTCGAGAAGTAATCACGCTTGGGTGTGGTCAGTGAAAATGAACTCAAGTGAACGTCAACTACCACGTTGCGCGCAATCAAAACAAGTTGGCATCACTAACTTTCAGTGACACATGTTGTTTTTCTGTTCAATGGAACCGCATTAGCCACACCCCGATGACTGATTTTGATCCCCCAAAGTGAGCAAGCAAACGATGACTCAAGTACGTCAGGTTCAACGTAACAGCTATATGCCGATGGTGATGTCACGGTGTAATCCCGCTAGGAGTTACAGTAAAAGCAACCGTCCAGACGCTTAGTCAACAGACAATATAACTGTACCTGGCCCAGGTGAATTGCTGCGGTTTGGGGTTTCCTCCACTCACGCACGTCAGGGCAGCGTGCTCCAGGCCCACATACCAGTCCCCGTTATAGCCCGACACCTCAGAATCGGGAGGAACTGGAAAGGATATATATGAGACAGTTGAGCAATGTCTGGATCCTGATTTGGTCATCCCAAATTTGATCCCACTCACAGTGTACGACCAGCTTGTTTTGGTGCCGGCGCGGCCCCGCCGTGAGAGTCGGATGCCACACCAGACAATCCAGTTTCTTCCCATTCATTTTCCTCAGAGGGTGCAAGGAGAAGTGGGTGGTGATGGCCCCGTTCGCCCAGGAACGGTTCATGGATTGACCGTGCAGCTCGGTGTCCCACGACAGCTGTGGCGCCGGGCGGGCCAAAGAGCGGCACGACGCTGCCTGCCGATATGACTGCCCCTCGACCAGAATCACAGGATCCAAGGAGGAGATCGGGATGGCTGGACAAGAAGCATGATGTCAAATATCTATGAATTTGTGCAGCAGCCACAGTTGGAGTCCTACTTCGACGCACCCTTTCTAAATTTGCACCTTCTATCTGTACCTGGATGCGTTCAGGTACAGAAGGAGGAGATCATGATTTCTGTTTTATTCATGTTGAAGAGATAACATATTTCTATCAAATCAATGTTTAAATGTGCTCATCCCTGTGGTCAGCGCGAGCAG
Source organism: Hippocampus kuda (assembly GCA_901007745.1). NCBI lineage: Eukaryota > Metazoa > Chordata > Actinopteri > Syngnathiformes > Syngnathidae > Hippocampus > Hippocampus kuda. The sequence continues at coordinate 10,944 of CAAKHF010001063.1, read as the reverse complement.
AAGTTGCTGCAAATTACAGTGTATTCCCAGAAACCAGTTTGTGTCATCTATCATTTCAAGGATTTTGACTCATTGTAAATGTCATATGTCCAATGTAAAATTGGACATACAATCAGAAGGGCGTCACAGGCCCACAACAACACCACAGCATCCCCTGATTTTAACCCCCTGGGTGTGCAAGGATAAACAAATATATATTAAAAACATTGGACCTAGCATTGACCCCTGTGGGACACCATACATGTTGTCCATAGCATTGGGATTTAAATCCATCCGTTGTTGCAAACTTCTAATTTGAATCCACATAGCTTTGCATCCAATTCAAAACTAGTCACCGAATCCCATGTTGTTCAACTTCACCTCTAATGCCTATATTGCAAAAAGTAAAAATATATATTTGTATATTGGTAGGAATAGTACTGTAGTGTGAAATTACTCTCTGAAATAAAATTTTTACTTTCATGAATAAATTGAAGTTTTGAATCCTGGGCATTTTTTGTCCACCTCATCAACCCACTGACAGGCTTCACCTGTGTCATTATTCCTCTGAGCTACTTCTCTATAGCCACACTCTCTCAATCTCTCAACCAGTCCGAACCCTGAATGCCTCCTTCCTACCGCCTTGTGTGACTACTCCAAATTTTAATCCAGTCCCACTCCAAGATAATTTGTCACTGGACCTGCTGTGTTGTTGCATATGCGCTGTTTATTTGCTTCTGTCTTGTTTGTTTGATTCCATATTTGCATTTGCAAAAAGATGAGCTACTCACTCCAGACCATGAGAGTCACTATTTGATCAAAGTTTCCCAAAGGGTAGGAGTTGATGTGACATGTGTAGCGCCCCTCGTCTGAGACGTCTGTGCTGAAGAGCACTAAAGATGAGTCCTCGGTGGGGATGCTGCTGTTGAATCGCACACGGCCAGACCATGCTCCAAAAGCTGTCAACAAGGAATAATATTTGACTTAATTGAGAGGAGAAAAGCACAAACATACAAACACAAGCAAAATTATTTGTTCCAAAAAATAAAAATTTCAAAATCATTCGTCGCTTTTCGCTATTCATTCTGGTGCGTTCATTTCATTGCACATGTAACTACCAGTCTGGCCGTCAATGTGATGAGCCGTGATGATCTGGTCCCAGCCCTCTGGGGTCTCCCTGTACCACGTGACCTGCACCACCAACTGCATTTCCTCAGGCTGGAAGCGGCAGGGCAGGACCGTCTCCTTTTCGGCCAAGGAGTAGATGGAGTCATTCGGGGGCCGCTTGACAAATTCTCCAGTCACTGCGACGAAGAACGACAGTGGCTTTTGAGAGTAACGCTACGAAACGGATAGAATAGCATGTAGGGAATACAAGAAGACAGTTTCATGGAGCAAGGATGAGAATCTAGGTTCTAAACGTATGTCGGCTTCTGACCGGCCAAAAGGCTTTTCTGGCCCAGCGCTGCTTGTAGGTGTCCTGATATTTTTGTCCTGCGTTGGGAACAAGAGGAGCTGTGTTGCGCGCGCAGGCAGAGACCGACGTTGCGCTATCAGTACAAGTGAAGATATGCCGCTTGACAAGTTACACGAGACAACCTGTCGTAGCGCATCGTGTCTGGACAAGGCCGGAATTAACGACAGACGTGCAGTAAATGACAGACACGGTGTCGTGTGAACAGCCTGTTTACAAATGTCTTTGCCTGTTCAGATCAGGTGTCACGTGAACCTCAAAAGGCAAACAAACATACACTGCGTACATCCTATTGTATTTATTTTGGAGTGGAGGAAGAAAGAAAAATGCTGAGTCGACCTGGATTACTCAAAAGTATCCTCATTGATGAGAATGAGTTTGGTATGAGGTTGGTATCATGTTTTCAGACGAGGCACTACACGCGCAACTCTTTCGTCACACGAACACAGCAAATGATTCACAGCGCTGTGCGGTGAGAACGAGACTGCGCGCGTCACGTCAGCGGCCATGATTCATGCATTTCCTGTGAACAGCGGCTCACCCCCCGTTCACCGGCAACACATGGCTTCATTGTGTCCATCTTGAAGACATGACGCGTGGGAAAAAAATGAGGGTCCGACCCAAATATTGGCTATTTGGCACATCTGCTCATATTTTGTCCAGAGCAAAAAGAGCATTTTGGTCACGTATCCGATGAGGAAGTCCTACGTGGCACCCCAGTAGCACTGATGGAAACATTGTGGCCTCTTCCCTCCATCAAGTTGCCCATCCACGCAGTACACCGTAAAACTCAAATAATGACGTTCAAGCTTCCCCACCCCAGAACCCTCCAAAAAAAAAAATCACATTTTTGCCAATTCTCCTTCTGTTTGAAAGTGAAACAGACTAAAGGACAACAATGGAGTTCCCCCACATCTGTGCTAATTTCATTCATCTTGAACACTTAAATCGAAAGATATCTCCATTTTACAGGAAGGGCCGTGAGTTGATTGGTCGCCCGAAAGAAGCCACAGACCGTATCGTCCAAAACTTTTTGTGTGCCCGCCTTCGTAGACATGAGCCTGATTTTGATCCTGCTAGTCCTCAAGAGATGAAGAAAATATGCAGATATAAACACACAGTATGAATGTAATGTGATGTGACTGATGAGTGAGATATTTGTTTTTTTCTCAACACCATAAGAAAATGGATCAACAGCAACCTGTTTTTCCTGATACATCAGGCAGCAGCACGCCACTGTTATTTTTTCTCAGCCTATTGAAAGGCTGCGGCACTCAAGTGCGCTTTTGTTCGGAATTCCTGAGCGCCGATACTTTATTGGGAATTTGTTGATGATCGGGGCAAACAAGCCTTTTTGTTGACATACTTGATTTACGTAGTCCTGATATTATTGATCATAAGAGCATTATGTTCAATGACCTGGACCAGGAGGACACATGCATCCTACAACATAGCATAAAAATACTTCTTACCGGAGATCCATGGGACCAGGAGACACAGCGAGAGTCCTCTGAGCCAGGATGTCATCCTCCCAACAGTTGTTGCAATACTCGAGTCGCCAAATCATCAGCCTATGCTGCCGAACGCAGCCATGCTACTGGGAATCTAGAGTCCTAAATACTGTATAAAGCAAAAGTCCTAAGATCCGGTCTGTTTTTTGTGGTGGTTTAACACACACATGGTGAGAGCAGAAAGCTCACCTGTCAGGGATACACCTGTTTGCATTACCTGCACACTTGTGCTTCCACCTCCCTTTCGACCTTTCGAGTCAACTTTCCGGTTTGGTGGAGGCCCGTTGACAGTTTTTTTTTCCACTCTCGTCTTTACTTGTTCACACCTGAGGCTGCAGACAAGACAAATCCTCCAGCAAACAAAAAAAAAAAAAAATGACGACCAAATCTGCCACCTTTTGGTGTATTTGAGCAGTACAGTGGACCCCCGCATACTCGCATACATTTTTAAAAAACTTTTAACAAAACGCTTAATGCTTCTTCAACAATTTTTAGGGTAAAAAAAACCCAAAAACATTTTGGATGCATTTCAAGGATTTTCGTACATGGCAAAGATCATTTATACATAACATTGGTTCTAGCACTGAACCCTGTGGAACGCCACACAGGATGTCCAAGCATTCTAGTTTACTGTACATCCATCCATTGTCGCAAGCTGCTGCCATCTCTCCTTACCCAATTCAAACTAGTCTATACTGTGCTTTGTATTGTAAAAATTATGTCAGCAAATAATAGTCATGACATAGCCTTATTTGGTAGTTTTCTACATCTGCGGTATATTACATTATACTACTTTACTAAAAGTAGGCGTTCAGATCATTTTGCATGACATTTCAATGAAATATTCATTGTAGTTCTCAAATCTTGATTTTTTTTTTTTTAATTATCCCTACATTTAAATTATGTTACACCACACGATTGACGAAGCATTATGACGTTGGGCATTTAGTGAATTTTCGCCAGTTTTAAAAGAACTTGGTTAATATTTGACACAGGAAAATTATTTTGATCACTAAAATTAACTAAAAAAGTTCTGTGGATCATTTTTACACATCTACTCCATAGCTTACCTCCCAGCCCAATGCTAAAGCTAATGTTGCATTGTTTTCAGCCAAGGAGTAAATCGAAGCAACGCAGAAACACGCCAAAACCATACTGACAGGCGTTTATTCTTTATATTCGACAAAGTGAGACAAATATTAACAAGGCTTAATTGCTAACTTTGAGACTTTCATCCTGTACTGTTGCTAGGTATACCCGTACATCTCGTTATACTTCCCTCAAGTGGCCAAGGTGTACACCACAAGGAGCCCATGAAATCAAAGCAAAAAAGTGCAATTTAATCACGTTTTTCCTTTTTATTAGTAACTGATTAATGCAATCACCAAGGGGGGAAATGGGTGCTATTTAATCATGTCTTTCCTTGTTATAAGAAACTGCTCAATACAATAATCAATCACAAATACTAGAAAAGTGAGTAACACAACATTGTTTTTCTTCATCACAAATTTGCATTACACCCAACGCCATCTGAAATAAGCATAGCCGAACAAAAAATTTAAGTAATGTTTTGTGTTTTCCTTCCTTGTCACTTCTTGGTGTCAATTATCGCATATGTGTCCTGGACATGAGGAGTCAAGCCCTGAGTAGACAATAAGCAACATACAACAAGTCAGACAGTTGTGTGAGTGAGTACCAGTCACTGAAAGTGTATCAAAGACTTACAGTGTAAATGCCTTCTGGAGCACTCTATCAGAGGAAAGGGGTAAAAATTGGTGTTACTTTTTTTTTTTTTTTTTTTTTAAACGACGCATCAGTTGTATATGTGCATTGTACTGCATTTTACCTGCTTGCCATCTGCCTTCCCCTCTTTAGCAGTGCGAATCTGTAAGAACATTTTGTTATTTACTCATTGTTGTCTATCATTTAGAAGTGTCAAACTGCATCTTCCGCCTTTATATGTATCAACACTTTAAAAAAATCTATAAGCTTCTTTCACAATCAAACAGGAAGTGAAGACACATACACTGACAAGCCGCATGCAAGTGATACACACAGTAGTAAGGCTGCAATCCTACCAGGAATTCATTTTACTGCGAATTGGGGTGCATTAAAATAGACAGGCGGGGGA
>CAAKHF010001062.1:31952-44907 GCA_901007745.1 Hippocampus kuda | reverse complement strand
GGGGTGTTCCACTGTGCATACACTGGAAAATCTCCAGTTTACACAAGAATTGTCTGAAAAATGAGATCTGTGACTACATTCTTTTCATTAGCGGCTTACGCTAGCGTGGAGCCAAGCAGCCTCTGAGCTCCTAATGATGCGCAGTGCCGGCCCGCAGCCTCCCAGCTGTTTGCACACTCTCATTACCTGCAATATTCGAGTCAAAAATACTCGTATTCAGTTTACACAACAATTAAAAAAGAAAACAGTCGCCTAAACTCATGCTCCTCGAGGCAACCTGATGTTCAAGCACAGACACTTTCTAATGAAAATGAGATATCAAAAGCGTGTCAAATCAACATTTTCTTACAATAAAACAAAAAGCTCAAGATAGGAACTGAACCAAAGATGTAAATGTTAATGTAGTCAAATAGTGGGGCGGGCTACCCTGCGGTGTGATGCAAGGGGAGATGCGTGTGACACTTTTTTTTTGGGGGGGGGCAGTACTAGAATATAGTGTAATTGCACACCCAACACAGTAGGTGGCAGGCAAATAGATGCACTTCAAATCTTTGCTCTTAGAGACTATAAAAACAATAGCAATAAAGTTATTCTTTGTTGTACGTTGATCTACAAAGAATCTTTCTTTTATTCTTCAATGGTAATAAGGAAGCAACGTTAGGCAGAGGTGTACAATTTAAGAGACAAATTATACTATTTATATAGTGCCAGAGAGGAGAGGGGGCATGAAATGGTTTTTTTTTTTTTTGGGGGTGGGGCGCAGGAAGGTCACCACCATGTAGAGAAGAAGTGTTATGCTTTAACTTTGTGTATATATTATGTCAAGGTTGTCACTGCTCTGTAAAGGCCCTATTTTGGTAAGCAAGTGCCTGGCGCATGGCATTGAAACGGACGTAGCTTCATTTTGGTACCGTTCATTCTCGCGCAATTCACCTCTCTGGGCATTCCAGCGCATGAAGGTGAAGCAGCCTGAATGCCCAATTAATAAATTGGCGGATGTGTTAATCGGGCCGATTAGTAGCATTTTACCGATATACAGTAGCGACATCTGTGTCTGCTTAGCTATGATGCCGTCATGCAATGGCAATGGCACACTGAAAATGATGTGGTGCGTGTAATTGACTCTGTTTTATTTTATCAAGGAGTTGTATGAAATAAAATCAACTGGAGCCAGATAATTTATTTTTAAAGTAGACTATACAATTACTTTAAAAAATATATCTAAATCCCAATGATTCTCTTGTGAGCAGCCATTTGACAACATACAAGTGTGTAAATTCAACCCACCATTTTTTTCAGTGCATATTATAGTTACAGTAAATCCTCTCTTGATCAGATACTAGAAAGAAATACCTGGGGGTAGCTAGTAGGAGCTTATTTTGCCATTGCAAAACCATAGACCTTTTTGGAGTCCAATCGGCACCATGCGGAGGGAGCCGAATGCAGCAAGTGCGAGCATGTGACGCTGCACGTGCGTACGATGAACAAAATTCTTGTTGACAAATTGTGCTGTACCATTGAAATCATAGCATGTGATCGTCCAATATGATTGGATGAAATCATGCCCTGTGCCCTGCCTATGTGCTGTGTGGGGAGGGTCTTGCTATGAACTAGTGATGCACCGTGTCAACCCGAATCCTCCTTTTTTTGCCCTCCTGGACTATTTTTGAAGTTATTTTCATCGCATATTCTATAAAGAATATTGAGTCTCTATTGCTTCATAAAAACAAGCCAGGACCTGCTCCCTCCCACACAACACACATACATATGTACACACAAACACATCACATCTCATCCCCACCTCTCCAGCCATCAGTAACAAACAATGATGCTCTCATCCCAGGCAGCAGTTCAGTTCTCTTATCTAAATAAGATTTAGCCTTCATTTAAAGGGGGCCTCCATCAGTTGGCAGCGATGGCAGAGGAATAGTCAGCAGGATAGAGGACCTAGGGCACCTCATTTTATCTTTATTTATGTCTCTCTGCCTCGCTCTTTTACCAGTAGCAGGACTGCTTGTGCACATGCTGCTGCCGCGACGCACTCAACAATGTAATTGGGGTGATGAAAAATTATCGTGATTGGGGGCATTGCTCCTCTCTCCCCCTCACCGCCCTGTGGTCCCAGAGCCTGGTCCCGCTCCTCCCTACACCTTCTCCCCCGTGCCTCCCCTAACCAGTAATAACATCTCCGGGCCCATCTGTCACCATCTAATGTGACAAAGTTTTTATCGCATGTATTAAGGCGGCCAGATTAAAAAGTAAATACAGCAATCTCACCAGGCCGGTGCGCTGGCAGGTTATGGCGCATTTCACGGTGGCCTGAGCACCTCATCAGTGTTCCGCCGCCTGTGCCCCTGGCAGGGAAACAAACAGGCCCCCAGGGAGCAGAGCCGGAGGGAGTGGAGGCAGAGGGGCCCGTGGTGGGCTCAGGAGTGGGCTGCAGGGGGGAAGAAGTGGATGGGATGTGCTCGGCAGCCAAGGGGGGGAGGGGGCAGAGGGGGGGCGATCAGGGTTAAGGAGATGTTAACGGATACCATTAATGTTATATGTCTTCTTCCCCGAGAGGCAGACGACAGCCGAGATTGGCCCTTTGTTCCCTTCACATTTTCTCTCCTAGATCTTCCATGGGCAAAAAAGTAGAAACTCTTTTGTATGCTCAGGTAGAAACTCTCTCACGCTTTCTGGCTGCGTGACCAAGCTTCAAGTCGCCCCCCTGCTTTCCTGCATCACTTTACACCCATGGTCAATGGCTCGATTCTAAAGTGGGCGTCCATCTGTTCCGTCCATCCCCGCTCGCCACTCAGAAGAAACGCACAGTGACTCTCAGCACCCAGGCTGGCAGATGGGGGACTGAATGCTGTGTGCCTGTCAGATTAGCTGCTGTAATGGCTCATTTGGGCTCCTATGAGGAGATATTAGCACATGTGTCCCATACGTCTGTGTTGAGCTCCATTAAGCCACCGGGAGAATTCTTCATGAGTACAGAACACAACTCTGGAGTCATGTGAGCACAACACACTCAGGAGTACACTGGCCCCTTGGAACTTGTTTTCTCTGTTTCCCACAGGAGGCTGTTCAGTGGTCACTTCGTTCGGATTTCCAATTAATTTGACCCGTTGCAAGAACAGTTATTGTCATAAGTGCAAAACAAAGTTATCCAAGTAGGACATACTATTCATGCTACGACACAGCTCATCATTTGGGGATTTGCAAAGCGATTTGCACATTTTCATGTCGTGTTGTACCGTAACATGCAGGGCAGGACTGAGGTCTCCTGCAGAATAAATATTAAAATTTTGCTCGTAAATAACTGAACAGAGGCGGCCCGGTGGTCATGTGGTCAGCGCGTTGACCTCACAGTGCAGAGGTACCGGGTTCAATTCCAGCTCCGGCCTCCCTGTGTGGAGTTTGCATGTTCTCCCGGGCCTGTGTGGGTTTTCTCCGGGTACTCCGGTTTCCTCCCACATTCCAAAAACATTCATGGCAGGCTGATTGAACGCTCTAAATTGTCCCTAGGTGTGAATGTGAGTGCAGCTGGTTGTTCGTCTCTGTGTGCCGTGCAATTGGCTGGCAAACGGTTCAGGGTGTCCCCGAAGATGGCTGGGATAGGCTCCAGCACCCCCCGCGGCCCTTGTGAGGATAAAGTGGAACAGAAAATGGATGGATGGATGTATAACTGAACAGAAAATAATTTTGGTAGAAGTTACCTTGTAAAATATTACTTGAGTAAAAGTGTTTATGGAAGGGAGGCCTACCTGTGATTAAATGTACTTAGAGTGTGGGTTTAGATTATGCTTTTATTTATTTTTTTAATGTATTTTCATAGATTTGATCTACTTTAATGGCGTTGTAAAAGAACCACATAGTATAGAGGCTAATGAATGAATTTAGCTTGCAGACATTAGCCTGGCTACCAGTTAACCATTTGCATAAAGTGTGTTAAAATTTGGCATTCCAAAACTAATTTTCAGGAAATTGACTTGGCACACATCGACCATCGACCTTTGAGATGAGCGAGCGTGAGAGAGTGTTCCAAGGTTTTATCGCACAAGTCAAACAACTTTGGACAGCAATTAAAGGCAGCAAAGTGCTGTTTACTTGTATCCAGCATGTTTTTGACGAAGTGACCACGGCTGCTTTAAATAAAGGCCGGTCTTAATGAATTACGACGGCAGCAGGCCTGGCGGCGCAGCCGACAGAAGCGAGTGCAAAAATTGTCAGCCGAGCACCTGGGAATGGAGGGCTGAGTGCTGGGCCGTGCAGGCTGACAGGCTGGCTGCTGACAGCTTTGTGACAGGTCAGTGTCTGTGCACGAGCGCTATCTCTAGCCTTCCTCCGGTGGGAGAGCCGGCGAACATGTGTAGCTGTCTCTCCGCCTGTCATTAGGGGCTGCTTAGCGAGCGGGCCCCAGAGCGCCACTCCAGTTCACAATTAACTTTGCAGCGAGCTGCAAAGTGACAGACTGGAGAGCGCAAGGATGATGTCGGGCCAACCGTGAGGACAGGGTGGCCGCTGTGCTGCTGTCCCGTCTGCAACAGATGCGGGTTCACATGCCTGGGACCCCTCGCACCCTTGTGGGCCTGTGACGGCACTTTGGCCCAAGCCCAGCAAATACACTTGTCAGCGCGCACCATATCATGGTCTGCTGGAATTCATCGTTTGCAGGTCATGCTCAAAGAGCTACATGATGCCAAAGCCATCTTGTGGTTACCACGGCTACCTCTCAGCAAGCAGGTTCAACGCAGGTCTGTAAGGGTGTTTGAGGCATGAACACTCATTCGTGTTAATCTAAACAATCAATAGTGTTATTATTAATGCACTACATTTTGTAGATGTAACACATTATTTGGTGTTGGATATTTGACACTTAAATGGAAAATGGTATTGTAACGCCGGGTGGTGTGGATGCATTTCGGCACAGGGCCGGTCTTAAAATGAACACCATGGGTGTTAAATTAACGCAAGCAGATTTATAGTGTATGATGCACAACTGAGTTATAGTCTTCAATCAAACTACCATGCATGTTTTTGCAATGTGTGTGTAAACCGGAGTACCCGGAGAAAACCCACGCAGGCACAGGGAGATCAAACAAACTCCATACAGGAGGGCCAATGCCCGGATTGGACCCCATGGCCTCTGCACTGCAAGGTGGCTGTGCTAACCAATTTGTGTTCCCCATTGGGAAATTAATAATTCCTTTGATTAATAATTTCATTTAATTAATACTGTGACTACATTTTAATAATAAAATAAACTATTAATGACAAATTTAAATCTGGAAAGCATGCAACATCATTATCATTTATTATTGAAATATTTTGCAAACATTTTTGCTCACATATTTTTTTTTTTTAAACTTCATCCAGGAATGACCAAGCCCATCTGAAGCGTGACCCTTGAGCAAAAAAGGCCGCTATGATTCGATTCTACATCATAATTATTCTGCCTTAAATCGCCGACTGCACAAGTCGTCGTCATCACATGAAGGAGGATGTGGATCACAGTATATGATCACATATGAAATTATCAGGCATTTTGGAATATTTAACAATTAGACAAATACACTAATTACCGTACAGGCAACATTGTGCTGACGTCCACCAAGCCTGCAGATGGAGAACACCCGAGGTGCTGAAAAGGCCAGGGTCAAACACTCAGAAGTCCATTGAGCAGATAGGAGGCCGCCGTAAAAGGTCAAGTAGACACATTACTGCATTCAGAGAGGAAGACGAAAGAAGAAATCAATTCATAATCTCCAACACCGCAACACTTTTGTGTGCACGCGAGTGAGCGGGCCATTTTTGCTACAGTAGGTCTCTTTTTCTTGACGTGTGCCTTGTTATTGAATGACCTATTGTGTATGAAGCGTACACACGCGGTTCAGTCACAACACTCACCTTATCCCTCACTTACAGAGATGCAGGGAGAATCTAAAGAGCCGCGCGGCTACGTGACTTACAGTCAGAGACTTTACTTCACCACGTATCGATGAAGAGATGCTATTGCAGTGCATTTTCAGAGCTCCAAAGAGGGATTTCACATAGCGTAAAATAACACACTTGAGATACACATTGCAGAGGGAGGAATATTTAATTAAGCCTTCACAGATGTGCTCCTGTTCCTCTTAGCGCCAGACTGTTTCTGCCAAGCGGCCATCTATCACTGATTTCCGCAGCCATTGTGATCAGATATGTGAATGACCTCTCATTAAGTCAAATACGGCAGATTAACCAGGGCCATTGGGTCCTGTTCAGTAGCAGGATGGGAGAAGGGGGAGAGATGTAATGACTGGGGTATGAAATGAGACTGAGAGGGGGAGGAAGGGATGTGAAGACGCACACAGACAAATGGATCATAGCTCAGAGGAAGAGAATGTCCATAAAAAGGAATTTAGTCGGGAGACTTTTACCCAGAGTATTTTGTTTTTGTTGTGTACTGTGTGTGTGTGTGTGTGTGTGTGTGTGTGTGTGTGTGTGTGTGTGTGTGTGTACAAGTTGTATCTACTCACTCACTCGACTACAACATTTGCTAGACCTGTACAGTCTAAATGGAGTCCATAATATGTGTGCAAAGTACATTTTAAAGGAACTGCAAGGAGCTATCCATTCACGACATATATCCACACAGCTGAAAATCTGTCTGTCTAAGCCTGGATCAAATCCACCAAAATCGTGTAACACTACCTACGCCACAACTTAGACCTGCTTTTTGTTGGTTTCAGGTTTGTCTACTTTCTTTCACCAAACTGTCATGGATGCCAGGAGCGTATAATAGAAAATCGGTCTGCCAGGACACCCAAAAAGGCACATTACATACTGCCAAATTCCCAAAGTAATAATAGTGACAACATTTTAACTAATAATAAAAAACAAAGATAAAATACCATTGTAATTAAAAAAAAGGTCATTAAGTCATAAAATATTTTGAAGACAAATAACAGTGTATGAAACCCATAGAAAATTGCTGATGGAGAAAGAATAAATGACACTAAAAGAGATAAATCTTGATGTCAGATTGATGCCATAAATGTTTTGTGGAATTGCTGGGCAAAATAAGGGTCAGTGGCCCTCATAACCTCATCATGTAAAAAAATAAATAAATAAAATAAAAATGAAATAAAGTTAACGCGAGGAGCCTCAAGCTAGTGAAAATATCAACTTATTTGTTTTCAGAGGATGTGACTACTCGGGAAAAGGTGGTGTCACGTGTACTCCACACGGTAAATGTCTTAGTTTGATGATGTTTTTTTTTCTCCATCATTTTAGCTCCCACCTCTAAGTGTCTTCGTTTCTCAAAACAGCATTCCGACTTAATGAACACTTCAATTAGATGGGATTGCATGAACACTTTGCTAATAACTGCAGAAGCCTGCTCGTAAGCGCCTCAACAATTGAAGGAGTTTTACTCATTATAGCAATGAGCGCAATTGTGTTACACAAATGATAATTAGGTGTCATTAGCACAAACAAACTGGCCTAATTAGGGATCAGCAGCACAAGCACTTGAGGTTCCCCGATCAAACTTACCGTTTTGACATTGTTGGGAGTAAATCCAGGAAAGGTTGAGGCTTCATAGAACCATCACATGTACTATCTACTTTAGAGCCGGCCGGAGCGAAAACAAAATATGTATAAACAAAGAACCATTCCTTATGCAATGTATTTTATCATACTCGCAGGCTCTCCCTTATCATCAAGTTTTATTCATGCAATATTCCTGCGGTAATCTGTAGCAGGCCACAGCATCCCCCACTGCGACAGCAAGATGGGACATTCACACCTGAACTTTTGATACTCTTTAGAATAATTGCATATCAGCCTACAGCATCACTGTGGTGCACACCAAACAAGCTCTCACGCATGGGCAAAAACCCCACTGTTTGCATAAGCCCATTTATTATGAGTGATAGCGCTGCCTTCACTGACATTTCGTAAACTGGAAGTGCCTAATCTTGTTTGGGCTTGATACTTATTAAAATACCAGAATAGGCAGGTAGCCAATGTCCAAAGCAACGCTGGCCGTGTCCTGATAGGAGGCATGTTTTTGGTTACAAATAAATACATAAATACATTTGTCTTATGGCCGACTGGCTGGCTGGCTATGTCCGACACGCTGTCCGAGGTGAGAGGAGCCTTCGTGGCTGCTTGCCTCAGTCACATGATTTATGTTCTGAAAGCAGAGTGCAGGACGACATGGCTAAAGGGAGGGGGGGCAACTCCACATACCGACCAAACATCAGAACAGAGGTAACGATGTCAATAGCACAATGACGACCATCAGATGGGAAGGTGGTGGTGGTGGTGGCGGCAGGGGGGTCCCAGGCCGCGACTAGGAAGTTCGCAATTGAAGACAGGAGATGCAGAAATAATTGAATTTTACAGACACTGGCAGATATCTGAATGTGACATTGTGCAGCGCCAACCCTTTATCCCTTCTCAGTCTAAGTATTGACAGCTAAAAACAACAGCCATTATCTGTTAATTACATTAACATTTTATCAGCTGTGGGTTGCTGGGGTACGTGTCTCACAGTTGGAAGATAGCTGCCAGTCTGCAACACAAGCGCGGAGGATAGCTTGAGTGAAGAGGGGGAAGGAGGAGCAGATTTCACAAATAGGTGGCGCCAATGGGGGCTCACCATCACCTATACACAGAAGACAGGCCAAGATAACCACTGACACCTGCCAAGCTGGACGACCCTCAAGGGGGGGGGCTAAGACTCGCCGATCCAACGTGTCAATGTGGGACAATGGACTTGAGACACATGACATGTGATCGATGACACGCAGCTACTCCTGTTCACAACTAAAGGGGGAGCTGTTGGATCGGGAGCCTTCGCTTACAACCGGAGACGCTGAAACAGGGCCGGCAACCCAGGCAGTTGCCCTGGGCAGTGTTTCTCAAGTAGCACTATCATGACAAAGCTGAAATACAGTGGCATAGTAGGCCATTCCTAAAACGTTTATTTGATATTATTGTAAACCAGAGTACCATATATTTTGTCAAAAGCTGGCAGTGCTCATTATAATCGGATGCACCTTATATATGGATCAATATTTGGATTTCTTCGATGTATTTTTTTTTTTTTAAATGTTCTGTCAAGCGATTTGTTACAGCCTCAGCGGTTGTGAAAGCACTATTTGAAAAAAGCCGTGTTGTATTGTATTGTATTCCTTTAGCGTGGCTCCATCTAGTGGATGCATAACGCAACCTCAGACACGATTGTAGCTTCTGTTCTATGCACCTTATAATGCGTTGTGCCCTACATATGAAAACAGTTTTAAAATAGGCCATTCATTGAAGGTGCACCTTACACTTCGAAACACCTTGGACTTAACTAAAGAAACTAGATTTAAATAATGATTCAATCTAAATGTTTTGCACATACCTTTGTTTCCTGAAAGAAAAGTTTCATAATAGCTCTTTAAATCGACTTATATTGTCTAATATTGTACTTAAATGTTAATTGAACGGTACATAGGCAGTATTTGAGAATCAGGGACGAGAGCTAAAGTGTGGCTGCCATTGGATCATATCAATGGGGCGAGTAAGTGACACCGAGGAATGGCTGACATTGGTCCATGACAATGACAAATTTAGAAAGAAAAGTAGAAAAGGAGTACGCACTGGTATTTTTTATTTTTTATTTTGAAAGGGATGTGCCAAGGAAATTTTTGGGCCAATGCTGATTGCTATATTTGACTCTTTTACTCACTTTGACCTGAAGTAATAGTTTAACCTTCCAACAGAGGCAAAAATCAGCAAAAAATATTCGATTATTTATTTTTTTTGCGTATTTGAATTTCATTATCTTTGTCGTATGTTGTAACAATGTGTAAGAGAAAAAAAACCATTTGGCCAAATTTAAAAGAATCAAAATATCGGCCTATTAATCAGTAGGGTCCTACTGTTGACTTATGACAAAAGTGTGAGTGATTCTTAAGTTCTAGATTTCTTTTTTTTAAATTTTTTTTACTTGGTTGTGTTTTTAACTTTTTGAAAATTTTACACATGCCAAGTATTTTTTTATTTATTTATACAATGAACATTTTTGGTGCTTTTTTTTTAATGTGTGAATTATTAAAACTAAATGAAGAAACTTTGCTAATACCGCCTTTTTTTTTTTTTTAGAAATCTCTCCACAGTTCCCTTCCCAAGTGGAAGTGGATTGACTCCGCTGGCCCTGCAGCTCTTTTTCTCATTACAGCTCTCATATGTTTTATTTATGCTGTCTGTAGAGTGTCCAGTTGGGCCTGGCTGTGGGCATGGGTGGCACTGCCAAGCGAAGGATAATAGCAGAGGATGCCAGCTAGCATTGCAGGACTTGGCAGACGTTCCTGTGTGAAGGCCTCGCTGATGAAGGCTTGGATTGAACTTTGCCTGCAGGTCTTGGGGTGATCCATAGACCTCAATCGCATTACCCCCTGGCTAGTCGGGCCTCTGCCATGGGGACCGGGTCCCATCCCAACGTTGCTTCTGGGGCTGTTCATTGATTGGAAGTGGACTTATAACTTAATATTTCACCTGCTTATTTTCCCCACTGAGGCCGCTGCCTGTCAGAGGGGTGATGGGGGATCAATGAGAACCTTGTCTGAGCAGGGGAAGGTCTCAGCAAGGGTCGTCCACTGATTGACAGGAGCCCGGCACGCATTTGGCAGCAGGACAGACAGCTCACGGTCAACGAGAAGAGCCGTATCACTGCGGCCATGTTGGGTCTCTTTCGCTATTAGCATAGTTGCTGTGTTTTGACACGCAACGGAGGAGGGTGCGACAGTGTCCAATCACTGAGGAGTGACAGACCACTCGCTGGACTGAACACACGCAAGCACCATGCACCAAACCATACACAGAAATGCCAAGAACCACGGCTGACAAAGAGAGAGTAAAAAAGAAAGAGATATCAAGTGTAGTAATCAAAATGAAAAATGGGTCCACGGCTACTTTAAGCATGAGCTAATTTATCACGAGAAAGTACGGATAAGTAGCTGAGATGTTGCCGTTCAGAAAGTACCCGTTCTGCACCAAATTATTCCACCCCTGCCTGCGTGCAACCATAAATCATACACTTCCACACATCTTTTCCTATTAGCAGCCTTGCTAGGCATGGGCGCGTGCTCAGCTACCAAACACAGACTAATAGGCGACAACTTTTAATTTGAAGAATGCAGCCCCGCCCTTCAAAGTTCCCCTCATCCAACCACACATTTTCACATCCACATCACCAGACCACAATATTCTCATCATGAACATGACACAAACATGCTGTCCAGCTATTCAGGGCCCAGACAGGAAACACTGTCGGACAAAACAAGACACACGGGAGCGTGTGTCTTGTTTTCTAGGAGGCTTCCCGTTGCTGTTCCTGACAGGAGCGCAGCCCTTTCTCTGTTAGATAGAGCTGATCTTTTACCTCTTGACACGGCCGCAACTCCTGCAAGCACTGCACTCCTCATTGTAGACTACAGCCAAGAGAGGATGAGGCCACTGCAAACACGCATCCACAAATAAAGAATCTTCAGACAGAATTTCACTGAAGGATCGAACAGTGGTATTTCAGCATATCATAATATTATCGGGATAAGATATCAATGTGCCATTTAGGCGGTGGTGGGCATGTTGTCTCCACAATGTTACACATACAGCACATTTGACAATAAAGTTGTACTTGACTTGACAATGTAACAAAGTTCAGTACAGTATACAGTATATCAATGCTCTCATGAATCCATCCATCCATTTTCTAGAAGGTGTTTTTGCGGGGGCCCCTTACTCCCTTATATTACTGAAAAGCTGACCTATTTGCTGTTTTTGTGCTAAGGAGAAAGGGTGGCATTTTGGGGTCTCGGGAAACAATTTGAAGTTATTTGTGTTGATTCATTGAGGCATATGTTTGCCACCATCTTGTGGCATTTATAGACAGATAAAAAGAGGGTGCGTCCATTCACGGCAATTTTTCTCTATTCATGGCAGGGCTCTGTCCCTATCTGCCACGAATAATGGGGGTTCACTGTACAAACTTTTTTTTCAGGGTCACAAGTGAGCTGGAGCCTATCCCGGGGTCCACCTTGGACTGAATGCCAGTCAGTCGTAGGGTGTTTGGAAAATTCACGATGAATTTCCACGAATGCCCCCATTAGCATGTTCTAAAAGAAATAAAATTTCAATACCCGAGTGAATACCAACTTCGACGAGGAATAACAACAACAATGGCCATAAAATAATCACATGACATCCCCGATGAGTTGGACTGGGAAGTCAGGGGCTAAGGGGTCACCAGCTCCAAGGTGATGAATGGAGTCTTTGACTAGACGCGGACGTAGCATGATGGCCTGGCATCTCTCTGTAGTGCTGCACTGCGCATTGTGCCCACATCCCGTTATGTCGCTTTTTCTTGGTGGTGACAGCATGAGAAATGCACACTTTTGTTCAACCCACTGTTGCTATCCATCATCTGTGGACAAATAGAGGGAGAGCACAGTGGCATTCCTTGCCGCGCACCTACACCAAGCACCCCCTAACCCTCACCGCCACTCTCTGTTGAGACATCCCGTCTTTGCCACAATACACCCGGTCCACACGCCTGTCGTTACATTATCCCTCCTGCTTTTCACACTCAACACTCCATTCTACGGGCGCTGTCTTTATGGGGCGGCAGAAAGGACAGAAGCGGAGGTACGTGCCGCAGCTCTATTCAGAAACACTTAGCTCGTAAAGGCAGCCTCCCCTTCCCCAATCAATTTGCTACTTAAAGGCGGATGTAATTGGAGCTCAGTCAATGTGCCTGCTGTTGAAAGCATCCTGCCTGCTTTTCCAAACCTGAAACACACACACACACACACACACACACACACACACACACACACACACACACACACACACACACACACACACACACACACATTCACACTAATGTCCAAGCATCTAATTAAAGTCTCACTTGATCACATTCTGGAGC